>VZRW01002917.1:71963-111576 GCA_013398125.1 Aegotheles bennettii
CTCCGGCCCCTGCCAGCGGAAACGGGAGGAGGGGCTCGAACCGGCGCTGCCGAGGGGGAGGAGCCAGGGGCTCTGCCCAGGGGAGGCTCCGGCCCCGCGGTGGAAAGGCGAGCAGCCGCCGGGTCGCTCCTCCAGCGCGCCCCACGCCGCCCAGAGCCGGCCCGGGTCAGCCCGCAGCAGGAGGCCGCCACCATCCCGCGCCGATCCCCTTCCTGAGAGCTCTGCCCGGAGCCTGCTGGCCCGGGGCCCACCCCGCTCCCTGTGCCGCCCACGCACCCTGCGGCGGCCGCCCGGAGCCCCCTCGGATGGCAGCCGGGGCGGGTCCCCACCTGCACGCTCCCGGGGTCGAGGGCTGCGGCAAGGCCTGGGCACCTACTGCTTCCCCCCCTCAGCTGCTGCCCTGCCCCAGGGGCCTGCGCTGGAGCGTCTCCTGGGCTCCCGAAGGCAGGGGCAGCAGCCAGGTGAAGCCGTGAGCCCGCGGGCTGGGGTGGCTGTGACTCACCGGTGCCTGCAAACGGCAAAGCCGTGGCTGAGCTGTCGCTGGTCCCAAGCCGCGGCCGCCAATGAGTTGCTGTTGGTTCCAGCACGAAGGGTATGCGGGTCTGAGCTCTGCTCCAGCAGCACGGTGCCGGTGGTGTTCTGTGAGCAGGCCATGAGGCAGATCCGCTGAGATCCTACAGGGAATCCCCACCCGCCTGCCCCTGGCTGGACGTGGAGGGGCCACGGAACGTTAACAGAGCCGACTTCAAATACTGGCCCCAGCAGAGGTGTCTGAACACAGCTGGGGAAAGCTCTGGTGCAGATCGCTAAACAAAGCGGTCTGTGAGGGGGAAGTGGCCTAGAGTTGGGTCAGAGATACCTACAGACACAGAGCAGTGCAGGGATAGACAGGGCCCTGCTGAGGGGAACTGGATTTCTCAGTGTGTGAAGAGCAACTTAAGGCTCTTCCATAAACATTTCTGCAGAAGGAAGATCTGTTTCACATTCCCAGGTCCCCTGTGTATTCTCATTTCCTTCTCTGGGGCTGCTGTTATCATCATGCTTCTCAATTCAAGGGCATGTTCACATCAAATACGTTCTGTCATACCTCCCATTCTGTCCCGTGTGGGTCTTTATAAACTGCTCAGTTCAACTGAATCGAAGCATCCTGGTGCTGCCAACAACACAACTGTCACCTGCCACGTATCTATTCCTCTCTGCCCCAGAAGATAAGCACCTGCAACAGCATTCTGTTCATCTATTTATGTGCAAAAGTACACAAATGTTGCTATGTGTTTATCTTAAAGCAAGCAAGGAAGGAAACATGTCTTGCAATGCAGCAGGAGATAAAGAGATCTGTGGAGAGAATTTCATTTGGTTCTTTGGTCCTAGGCTCTGAAAAAGTTCCATCTCCTGGATGCTGTAGCTCTAATGCAGTAACTCGCATTGTACCTGGGGATGGAAGGATCTTCATTCCATAAATGTTGTCAATCAGACTCTAACTCTGGACATAATCGTTTCGTCAAAGATGAGCAGTGCAGGAAGCCAGGAGACAGTGAGGGCAAGTCTGACAGTTTTGGTGGTGGTGGTATTGTTGTTTGTTTAACAGAGACAGCCTGATATTGTGTTCTTCACCTGTTGGCATAATCACAAGCAGCTTTATACCCAGGTATATGGGATTTCTGTAGTTCCAAGTCAAAGCAAAAGATGAATAGATGAAACCAAGTCATCATTTGGAGTTTACTGTGGAAAGAAGGTTAAAAAAATGCTTGGAAAGAAGATAAAAAATATATGGGAGCTTTGTATGAACTTGATGATCACTTAGGGAAGAACTTGAGGGTTACTCTGAAACTGGGGACTGGCGAGGCTAATACTGCAGGTGCACTTTCTACCAAGGAGACTGCACTATGCTGCAGATCTTGTCTCAGTATACTAGTAAGCTTAGGAAAGTAATCTCATTAGACTTTTGTTTCAGCTTCAACTAGCTGTCTTCCGCATTTAACCAAATTAACGTGCGGGCACTTTGATGTCCATACAATGAGGAACAGAAAGAGTTGTGCCTCATCAGCAGTACAGTTGAATCTACAGCAAACTTAAAGGTTACATACGGCTTTTGAAGACAGCTTTGAGTAGCTGCATTTGAGGCATCTAGAAATGGATACACAGCTTTCCAGTGTGGATACTCTACTGTAACAGACAGACTGTTTTGGGTTCCAGCCATCATTTTCAGATGAAATAATAGCATGGCAACAGTACTGAGTACTGTGGGGAAATTAGGGAGATTGAAAATGAAAGTCAGTGCTTCTCTTTTTGATGGAAAGAGATCATCCATCTAGACTCTCTAGCTTTGCTGTATTTGGGTTCTTCCCATTGTTATTGCTATATTGCCCATTTGAAGGAGGTGAGCAAGGTGCTTTTCTTTAATGATGCACTGTTTACTTTCCTCAGAATAAGCATGAGTACTTTGTGGCTCATTTAAGTCAAAAATGGTATGGATCACAGATCTAGAGTCTTGACTAGTTGCTGAATCAGCATGTTAAATTACCCAAATGCAGGCAAAACATGGCTACCAGTGTAGTAGATCTGGATTTGGTGTCCAAGAGGAGAATTGTCCAATAAAGTAGACCTTTGCAAGGTGTGGGCCTTGAATGCACTGATAGGCCTCAGGTACCCTGACTAACTTCACCTCGAGTTTCCATCTGTGCACCCACTGCTCATTAGCCAGGAGTTTTATCTATGCTCAGGCCTGGGCACTCCAGTCATTATCTGAACTATGCTGTAGGTCTGTCTGTGTCTAGTCTCAGATTGACTTCAGCCCTGACTCATTACATGGCCTTTGTCTGATGGTGACTAAATTGTAAGTGGAACCTTTTGCAACCCTTGCTCTGCTCAGATACTATGGGACTATACCCTAGTCTGTGAGGTTACTAGCAGAGCTGTGGTCAACCTAAGCTTCTGGCTAGCCTTCCCTTGTAGACTAGCCCTACTCCTGCTGTTCTGTTCTAAGCATGCCAGTTGTCTGCTGCCTTCTTACTTGGTTTTGATGTAGATTGTGCTTGTAGGATTGATGAAGCAGAATGACTCCCTGGCAGCTTCTTGGAGACTCAACACATGTTCTCTCTGCCTCTGCTACAGCTTTAGAGAAAGTTGAGGGTGTGCTAACCTGTCTGAAACAGTTTGTATTCTTTGCTGTCACCACTTAAGTTCTTCAACGACTCCATCTGCTCCAAGATGTCAAAGAACAAAGGAAAAATGAGCTGAATAATGGAGAAGTAAAAGTCACTGGGAATCCATTGCACAAAAGGCTAAAGTGTGTATGTAATACTCAAGGAGTTATCCTTGTGTCTAGATATTGAAGTAGAAAGAGATTTAAATTCAATCCCTAACTCTGCCTCCAGGCCTACCTACGTGTTTTCTTTGTTGGCAATGTCAGCGTAAGAAGTTCTAACCCCCTCATCACAGATAAATGAATTAATTCAAATGAACTTGTCTTATCTGAAGTGGTTCTTTTGGCTTTTGAAGTGAAGATAAAGGGAGAGCTCCTGTCTTACCTAGTTCTGTGTTGCTCAGACCCATGGTCTTATCTCAGAAGACTATCTTTAAGCAGAATCATTTCAGTAATCGAGTCTGACATGATTTTACAAGCAGATGTAGCTGCACGATTTGAGGCTGATAAACTGAAGGCGTGTATGCTAGAAAAGGAGCCATATTTCAATGGAAACTTGTAAGCTGCTTTCTTCTAAAGAAAGCATGGATACTTAGATCCCTGTTTTGTCACTATATCTTCTAATGCCTCAGTGTTGTGGCTGTACAGTGACCAGGGGATTCAGCTTCTGATGTTTTGTCCTTCATTTTTGCAGTAAGTTCTTATAGGCTAAGATTAATATTTCTAGTATTTCTGCCCCAACAAAAATTACACTTGTAAGACACTCTGATATCCTCATTTATTGAAGGTTGTTTAGAGTTCAATTTAGCCTTTTGTCTTGAAACTAGGCTAGCTCTTTTTTAACATCTGCTGCGTTTGGGTGTTTGCTTTTCTTTATTTTCAGCAAAATTGCAGCTGGCTCTTAGTTCTGATGTACTTCTGGTGAAACTCCACCAGAAACTTCTTCTGGTTAGGCTCAGAGTATAGAAGCCTTCAGGACAGAGATCTACAGTTCTTTCACTCTTTGTAGTATTTTTCCATGGATCTCACCCAATCTGGAAGGGCATAGAAGTCTTTTAGTCTAGATCAAAATTTTCAGTACTCTTTTTGATGCACAGCTTTAATATGTCTTCTTCATCTGGTAGCCTCCATAAAAGCGAGCTCTCCCAGACACACGAATTTTCTGTTGGTTTCTTTGGTGAATTTGGAAGGTAAGTAGAGGTCTCTTGCTGACTCTATTGACACGAAGGAGCTGTGAACTCCAAGAGCAAGAGTACAAAGGAACAGTGCCAGAGAAGAGGCTTTCATTACTACTAAGTGAAAAAAAGCCCTGTATGAATGTCCCTAAAGCAACTGTCCTAAAATTTCATCTGTTCTTCAGCCTGTTGGCTTGTATTCATTGCTTTGATAACACCTTAAAACCATTTTATTCATGATTAGCTGATGGACTAATTAGACTTTTAGGGCTAATCTCCTTTAGGGACTACTCCATGGGGTCTGCTGTACCATGCATTCACCTGCAGTGAATATATTCAAGGCACCAGGCTCATATTTGCAGAAGAGTACTGATCTGTATCACAAGCAATTTTCCACTGCTGGGGACTAAACTCTGCCCTTTCTTTGTACAGTCTTGCATTTCAAAACATATTTGGTGTCTGCATTGGCCAAAAATACTTTTCCCAAGAGTCAGACTTTTTTCTCATTGCTTAATGATGTTTTATTTGATTTGTTGTCTGCTCCACATGCAGTTCAGAGATCATGAAGGAAATGGCACAGGGCTGAAGCAGGCAGGTGGGTGCCTCAGTAATGGACTGTAGCTACTTGGTGCCGTTCACACCTGCATCGCCGACTGTGGGATCTGGCTGCTTTTGTTAAGTAATTAATTTGGTCCTAGGTGGTCATCTTGCTGTGGCTAGCAATGACACCCGATGGGCAAGAGCGGGACTGCACATGCGTGGATTTTTCATGTGTAGTGCAGAAAAGCAGGCATTTTAAGATGCTCTTTTTTCCAGGTGTTTAAAGCACTCACCTAGTCTTTCTCCAGGCTTGACTGATTCGGGTTACCAGCCATACAGATCTTATGGAAAACTGTTGGCATCTTTTTTCTATGTTGCTGTTTGAAAGTCAGTTCCTGAAGGCATTTGTCTTCAAGAGAGTAGACACAGCAGGAACTTCGTGCACAGAAAGGTGTAGATTTTGCTTAATAGGCGCAGAAAGGACTTTCATCCTTTACTAGCCACTTTTGGCTCCCACACAGAGGTGGTTAGCAGCACTAGCCCTGCGTAGTCCTTAAAAGCAGCCTCTGAGGTGCAGGGTCTGCAAGACTAGGGGGAAAATACTTCATTATATATAAAAAAAATAAAAACCCTTTTCCCCTAATAAGAACCAAACCATCTTTTCCAGCTTTGACTTCATGGCATCACTTTGCTCTTGTCCTTAGCCACATCCCTCCCATGCTTCAGAGCACAGGTTATGACCTAGACACAGGCCATGAGCAGCAACACAGTATGCGCGGCAGAGGCAGTATCATGTCAGCTGCTCTATGGTGATGTCTGGTGGAGACTCATCCCTGTGAGGGACCTCCTACATGCAAATAGAAACCTGCACTTGGACACTTAGAAAAGATCAACTGGCATGCAATAGCTTAATGAGGAATTAAGTCAATTAGTCTCCCTTCCATACCAAATTGATTGCTCAGGCCCACTGGGACCCCAGCAGCACAGTGCTATGTCTTGTAAGGCTTCTGGTGCAGCTTGTGCTCACCTGAGCACAAAAATTGGAGGTTCCCACTGACTGTAAGCCAGTCAATGTTATTCCAATCTTCAAGAAGGGTATGAGGAGAGGGTTGGTCTCATGATCAGTCAGGGAAGACAGGGAAACAGTATCCAGCCTCTAACAGGAGGGAGGTTGACTACACACTTGCTAAGGTGGACAGCTAGACAGGCAGATAGGTAGGTGATATGTGCAATCTCTACACACATGCATGTGCCCACACATGTCTGACATCTATATAAATGTATGGCAAGCACGCCTGTGCATGTGTTGACCTACAAATGAAGGTATGTGAGTGCACACACTCAGACCAGATGTAGCATGAACCTTTTCAACCTGTTCGTATAAGGTCAAACTTGTGAAACTGCTGCCATTTCCCTGCCTGTATGCTCAGGTGCATACCACTCCTTTTATGTGTATGGTCACATCGTGTGTGCTCTGTGGAAAATACATTCCAGAGGATGCTGTTTGTGGCGAAACCTTTAAGCCGTTATTTGCCTGTTTCTTTAACTCTAAGTCTTTTCCCCATTTTCATAAACCTGGAGATACAGACTTATTTGACCCTGTCAATCACCAAACAGCTCAGAGGTGCTTTTCTGAAAATACACAATATCTGCAGTTTATTTTTCCATTTGGTATGAGGGGGCAGGGGTTGTTCAAGCACAGGTTTTTTCCTTAGACATGCATCCCATGGACGACTCAGGGCAGAGAGTCTCTAGTCCTTCACCAGCCGGTAGATGTGATGCTGGGCACCATGGTCACTAGTTGACACCTCAAAAACATATGCTATGCACAGCAAGGTCTCCTGTGTATCCCTGTTTGTCACAACCTAGACAAAAAAGGAGAAGAAGCTGAGATGGCAACTGCTGTTTCTCTGCTTACATATTCCAACACATTAAACATAGAGCAAAAAGTCAGTAATAGGCAAAGAACAGAGAAACACAGGAGTGATACACAGCTCGACCACCATGACTCCCAGTCTATGTTCACAGCCATGAACAGTTCCTTCTGCTCCATATGCTCCTGCTTGTCAGTGGTAGACACAGACCATAAGGATTGTAGAGCACAGCTCATTTTACGGGAGACCTACAGGTTTGACTCCACTACGTCTCCCATTCCATACACTGTAGATGTCAGGAAAAGGATGGCTGTGCACTCACACATTCTTACAGAAGCTCATTTTTTTCCATTTCCTTTTCTATGATGCCTCAGGAACCTTAGCTTCTCTCCAATGTGACTCAGTGTCAGCAGCATGGTGATGGAACAGTGTTGTCCTAGTTTCAGAAGCATGTGCTGCCCCCAGTAAATGGCAGGGACAAGTGAAATACTGCACCCAAAGCCCCTAGCTCAGCTTCCCTCTCTGTCACTGCACAACTTTGCACATTGTCATCTGAGTTTATGCCATAGCTAAAGCTTCAAGCAGTTCTCTCCTGCTGGAGAAGATACATTTTTATCAGCAGTAGCACCAACTCAGCTGCAGAAGAAAAACATAGCAGCTGCATGCTTGAACAGTACCAAAGCCAAACTGTTCTTGTGAAAAGAGAAAGAAAATAAGCTGTTTTCAAACTTGCTTATTAATTTTAGTAGCCTGATTTTGGTTTATTCTTACTTCATGATTGGGTTTGCAGTTGAACTAACTCTTCTCCTTTCTTCTGCAGGCTGTTGTGAGTTAGATACATCCACGTGTGGTAAGGCACCAGAGCTTTTCCTGAAAAAAGGGCTCTGAAATCTTGGAGGGCTAGATTCAGAGCAATGTGCAAAGCAAGATAAATCATGCTTGTGAGATTAGGGGTATCTAAGCTCATGAAAGGGTATAGAAAAAGTATAATTAGACTTGCCTCAGAAGTTGGTAGTGGGGACTGAGGACTAACAGCGTGCCTTGCATTAAGCATGACCATTTTTCAGCTCCCCAGTGGGTGAGTAAGGGGTGGAAAATGCTCAGCCTGCTGCTCAGGGATCAAAACTGCAAGGCAATATACAAAAGGCTGTGGCAGCACCCACATAAGACATGCCTCTCTGTGACAGGAGATAAGGGAAGCACATGAGATTACTTGAAACATAAAGCCCCAGAGGAAGTATAATTATGTGACCACTTTGTTCATAAAAATTATAGCAAGGGCTGGCCTGACTGAGGAATGAAACATGCAGAAAGCAGTGACAGTATTCCTCAGTATGGAGGCACACAAGCCTTCCATCTCTCTGTCCCTGCCCCCTTCATGCTTTTGCTGATCTCAAGAAACTCTTAGCATTTATACTCCTCTTTTCTTCCAGATACTAAAGAACTTAGTACAAACATTAAAGAGTAAAGCCTTGTAAAGCTCTGTGAGGTATATTATTAACCTCGTGCGAGGTTAATAATGTGAGGACATTATTAAACTTGTTTTATAGGTGGGGTACCTGAGCCACAGAGCAGTGAAATGAGTTGCCTGAAGTCCCACAAGATCTCCAGAGCATGGAATGAAGACTACAAGATTTCCATTCTCTCATATAGCCTCTAGCATCTCTTCTACTTACCCAACCTTGAGTTCTCTGAGCAAAGACCTGTGACAAGTCTTGTAGAGGCAAGCACAGAACTCAGTCCATTAGGAAAATCCACCTTTTAAGCTGTCTTTGCCCTCTTCCCAAATTTAGGCTACATCCGAGCTGGGAAAGGCTCCTGGTATAACATAGACACTAATGCAAATCTAGTTCCTGTTGCCTTGTACTGCTGCTCTACCTAGAGGTTACAGTGATTCATGAAGGTGTCACAGAGCTTCCCTCAACATACCCGCTGCTTTAGATGCCTCCATATCCTTTCCAGGTTCAGGATGGTCCTGAGGAAACAACCTTTTTTTTCCTTACCTGGTCAGTGAAGAACTCTTCCCATGACAAACTATATAGCCAGTGCTCTTGAGGTTTTTTACCTTGTAAAAAGGGCCAGGACACAGAAAGGACCTCAACATTCATCCAATAATGGAAGAAGCATTTCCTTCACTGACTTTTGCATCTTTCTCCTTCCTTTATTTCTCTGCATCATGAGTTCTTCCTTTATCTTTTTTTTTCCTCTCTCTTACTCAGATATCTCAAATTCTCTGAATGAGTTACTATCTCTAGAGCTCCATAAATGGTCTTGAGGTGCAACACATGTGACAGGTACTGAGTTCATTTAGATGCTGAGCTGTAAAAGGAAATCTGCTTTGACTCACAACAGTGAACTCCCACGTGGGGCTCACATGTTTCCAAGCTCCAGTGAAAACAGCTGAAAGTCCCACCTGCAAGATAGTAAAGTTCTCCAGCACACTGTTCATCATATACTTCTCAGGAAGGTGCTTGAGTTTATGGATGAAGTTTATCATATACTCGCAGAGAGGGGAACGGTGAATGCGATAGGAATAGTGCCCATTTTCATAGCGCGCATACTCAGTCTGCAATGTAAAACACAAAGGGGCATGCAGGCCTCATGTTGTCACATTCATAGCATTAATTACATAAAACACTCAGAACAGAAAAATTACAATGGCATTTTCAAGTCTCTTTACTAACAGTAATGAGCTGATTAATCATCCTTTTACAGTAGTTTGCACCAAGGAAACCCAGAGAATTAACAGAGCTGAGTCTTATATATTCACATGTCTTCAGAAACTGAGATTTAAAGAAAAAATAGCAAACACTACAAGACCTTCAATGAAGTCCTGAGACAAGGCCATGCTGCAGGCTGGAGCAATCTTACACCTGCACGTCTCAAATCATTACCTATGGTGTTCATCTCCCTGACAACAAGCATGGGATATATTTTGCCTCGAGATATAGGCAGGATGCAAAACAGCAGCCAGAGAGAACCTTGCACCCAGGTGTCTGCTCCCTACCTCTACTTTCTCCACCACCTGCTTTCCAAAGGAACACACTTTGGTGGAACAGGTAATGACCATGTTTTCTGGGCTCTCATACTGGCTGGAAACACCATAGAAAGATCTGGATTCATCTTCAATATTCGTGTTCAAATCAGCCTGCCAAAAAAAAAAAGGCAAGAAAATAGATGGTTATCAATAGATGGTTGTGATGTTTTTTCACCTTTACCTAAAGGGGTCTTGCATAGCCAAGACTGTAAGCTATTGGAGTGGCCAAAGCTCCTTATGCAGATCAATGTGCATCAAGCAAGCAAGGAAAATCTGAAGAGTATGCACTAAAATACAGTTCCTGCTTCAGAAAATGGTGGTGGGGATTTGCATACACATTGGGGAAATCTGGTGGAATATCCTCTTAACATTAACAACATACGACACGGCCCCTTGTCTTAGCTGATATTTACCATAACTGAACAGAGTCAGGACAGCATGGAGGTACTCACAAAGCATGTGCAGAGCAGACAGGAAGGCACTGTAGAGACATCAATGCAACAGACAGGCTACTGAGCTGCTTCACTAAGGAGGAAAAATAAGGGTACAACAACCATAATAAAGCTTTTCCACCCTGAATATGCATGTAAGAGGAAAGAGAGCAGAGAGAAGGAATGGCGTGAGTACACACACACACATTAGGCTCAGGTACCGTGATATGAAGAATGTAAGCAGACAGGGTAAGGAATTAGTAAGGAATGCAGGTTGATGATGCATCCAGTCCAGTTCCAGCTGAATACAAACCCATCTCCATTGGCAGCCCTAGTTTCCAAATTTGGGTGCCTGAGATTGGCCAACTGAAGCCTTATGTTGGGACCTAACTCCTAAAAATCCGGTTGTCTGAAGCTTCCACCAGGGGTCATTCAAACCACACTTAGGAAAAAAGAGGTGGTTCCCTTAAGCTCTGAAAACACAAAGGGTGTGTGGGAATGTCCAGCTAGGCTTCCTCCCTTTCAAAACTAAAAGGGTGGAGTTCTCTGTACTCCACAAGCCCAGATGCTCGCTTGCATCAGCAGAAGAGCAATGATCAGTTCCCATAGGCTACTTCACACTATTCTATTCTTCCTGCTACTCTGAGGGAAACAGGAAACTGAAGAAAGTGTACTCATGCTACACTAGATTCAATGTGAACAGGACTGCATTAAATGCCATTCTAGCATGGTTTTCTCAGCCGATGACAGCAAAGGTTTTTTATTCAAGATCTAGACCGCTGCTTAGGACTAGTCTAAGAACTGGATCACCTCAATAATGACTCCTCCTTTTCTTTGCCATATAAAACAACTGTTTCTTCTCTGCCATGAGATAATACTGTTAGCTTAGTTCTTTTAAATAGCAATTTCACAAGAGGTTTAAGTCAATCTAGAAAGTGCCAGTCCAGCCTTCTCCCTATCTGTAGCCACACAAGCTTGCTGCTGCCTTTGTGCTACCATTAGCAATTGTATGACTCTGTGGTTAGCCAGATGGCAGAGCTGAGCCTAGTCAAACAATTTTTGTTGTGGTTTTGGTGGGTTAGTTTTCATTCAGACAAGAAAACTCGCTCGGATTCCCACAAAGTTGCAAGGGCTGGAAGAACACACAAACATTGCGGGCACAAAGACTGCCTGTTTTGATAGCAAAACCTACTCAGGTTGGCTTGAGCTTCTTGGGAAACTGGACCTCAAAATTGTAGTTTGATAACACCGGTCTGGTCCTAACACCAAGAGAGAGCAGTCTCACTGTCCCAGAGCAGCTTGTGCCTGCCCATTCCTTTTGTACTGATACAAATGTTTCTGTAGCTGTATTACAAGACTCACTGAGGAATTGCTCAGCTAGTTCTCAATGGGATCAGTTCCCTGACGTGATTCAGAAACACTTGTGTGTTCAGACAGAGAATGTGTGTTGGGAGGATTGACAGCAATAGGGAAAGCAGAAGGCGGGACTGCTTCTCCTAGTGAATACTGTGTTTGAGTAACTGCAGCAGTAACTAGTAACCTGCTAGAAGCCAGGCTTTGTTATTCCTTTCAAATTAAAAGTTTTTCCCCTAGACAGTTGGGCTGGGCCACCTCTGTACCACAACTTTTAACAGCAGCTCCCATAACAAAGTTATTGTCACAGAAGAATTCATCATTTTGTCAATAGTGATGCCAAAGCAGGAAAAGCAGCCATGTAATAATGTGCAGTATTTCCATTCAATCCAATTCACATGGCTGTTAACTTGTGTGTGAAGGAGAAGGTGGTAAAGGAAATAAAATAAACCATCTCTCCATTTATTTCAGAAAATCCAGTTCCATTTTCTACTTAGCACAACATTGGGGCATTGCTGTCACTGTTAACATTGTGCACACATATTTCCACCTAAAGAAAAACTACCATCTGCATTAGATAAATGATGCTACCGAGGATACAAGCAAACAAACCAATAAAATCCAATTACCATCTTGGGTTTTTTTCAAAGTACAAACTCAGAAGCAAGTGGAAAACAGATTTAGGTTAGGTTTTTCATGAAGTACAGTGGGCAATGCATCTCCTAGGATATCTCCTAGATTAGCAGTTGTAGCATTCAGGTAATTCTAGTGGGACAAAGATTCAGTCCAGACAAGATGACAGAATGTTCCAATGTTCACATCAACACTGGCAACATTAGGGATGGACATACAGCTTTTGCCCTGCTCACTCTGCTCTTAGTGGAGAGCATAACAGCACAGTATTTAAATACATGATCATAAACTACTCTTCAAAATGACTGTGTTGTTTCCCATAGTTTCTACAAAAATCCTTAACAGTTGTACCATCTTCACCACAGATTATGGATGAAAGAAAATGCATTCATCAGAATGGCTTGCCGCCTTCTCTGTGACTCGCCCTTTTAAGCAGAATCCCCCCCTCTGAAACAGTGACAGATCTTCAGCCCTTGTGAATACACTTGGCCCTACATGCATAATACATTCAGACCAGTTTACACCAGCTGTGCACTCATCCCTTTATGTTTTCCTAAATTTGTTATCTCCTGCATACTGTATATTCAAGATCATCCTCTGATTTATCAGGAGACAGTTGCACAAAGCTGGCAATTATTTTATTCCCATGCTTGCTTCTCCTCAGAAGATAGCTTCACAAAACAATTTATCCAGCTGAATAGGTTCCTGACTTCTCTAAACAACTTAACCCTTTATGCGCCCACTGAGCTGAAAACAGGTTTGGGCACACATGCTAAAATATATCAATAAAACAATTTGGATTTAAAACTTTTTTGAAAATCCATTTTACATCATTCACATTTGCACCACTGAGGTAGTGAAAACTTTTGCACAAGACTTGGAAACAACAGTTGGAAGAAGACTGGAAGCTTTTACATTGTCATGACCACAAGAACAACTGTAATGCAGTGTTATGCCTCAATGGTTTGCCTACTCTGGAGTAAAGTGTATGGGGAAATCCAGGATAGCTTTAACCTGGTAGCACAAGTATCAATAGAAAAAAGGTACAGGCATTACAGACTTAATCATGATTCAGGCTGTCAAGTGAATTATTACAATCATGCTGAAGTTCTTGCTATCAAATATTCCCTACTATAGTTATGCAGCTACTTTGTTTGCACCACAAATGTACATGTAGTAAAGAATAGCAATGCTACTTAAGGTGGTCAGTCAACAAGAGCTGTGCACCCACCTCCTTCTGTCACCTCTGGAAATCTCAGCCCATAAACATACACGGGTAGAATTTCAACAACTCCAGGGAATGACAGTAGCTGCTAGCTACTCCTTTGCAGGAGAGTGGAGCTGCTGCATCTCAGACAGATCCTGCTGGATCCAGCTTATTTACTTACTTACAGCTGCTGGTTCCCACCCTCCCATGGAAGTGACTGCCCCCACACCAGAGATTATTAAGCACACAAATATCTGCTCTTGAATTATTTGCAACCTGGTTTATTCACATAAACTGAAAATGGCAATGATGTACCCCAATACGAGATCAAAGAACTGCTCAGGAGTGGAACTCCAATCTTTTAGCTTTCTCTGCTGTGGAGATGATTACCTCCTGAAGGGAGACAAGGCACAAAAATGGCAAAAAACACTATTGCCTGCCATAGCCAAATTAACTTCTAAATGTCAACTGGACACTGAGTTAAATCACTAAAGGATGCAGTTAAACATGACAAGATTGCACCAGGACAAAGTCATACTGCACATGTCTCTAATGTCCAAAGAGCTACTGCTTTTAACTTAACATCTAAAAATGCTACGGCCTCCATGTCTAGATTCCTACGATCTCCTCACAACACCTAGGCCATCAGGACTAGAAACCACTTACTGCTTTGGGGAAAGGACTTCTCCTTTCTCTTCACTTTCAGAGTTTTTTCTCTAAAGAAAACCTTGCGTCAAAGCACACCCAGTCCTGGGGTGAGCACCCAAGGTGAACAGAGAAAGGTTGCTTTACTCTATCCAGTACATGCCACCCCTCAAAGATGCAAAGGACTATGACTTAAAGGAAATTAATATTCCTAACACTTCATCAAGGAGGAAGGCTAATCTCCATTTTATAGTCTGGGAATGCCTGGACTTGTTGAATACATAACTGAATGTGATTCAGACCTGGAGACTAGGACCTAGGTGCCTCAGCTCCTCACTGGCAAATGCACTAGTATGTCCCAAAACAAGTGAGATAACTCTTGAATATGTTCCTTACCTCAGCCTAGGCAGCCAGAGGAGACATAGTCAGGATTTAGGAAAGTCCATAGTCAATGGGCTCAGCTGCCTTGCCCCCCAGGCTACTACTAGCCACTGCTAGCAACAGGGTGAGACTGCAGCACGGGCAGCAGCAGCAACATTCAGCTGGTGGGGTGGTGTCCAGCACTCAAACAGCTGTTCTCAAGAGCAAAGGCAGAAGGTCAAATAGATGAGGCACATTAGAAGGTAAATCTGAGTAAGGGGCCAGCAACTGGACCATACTGCTTTATCTGACAGAGTTCTGGCTTTCTGTCCAAGAAGCTCCAGATGTAAAAAGCTGTGCAAACTAGCAATCTCACGTGTCCGAGATGCATTCAACTTACTGTGCAAGCTCAGCAGAATGACATATTTGTCCATAGTTTGTCTGATGACTTCCAAACATACTGAAACTACAATCACTGAGGTACCTGTGATCTAGCACCTGAGATTTCCTCCTTTACAGAGAAGTAAACAGAATTTTAAAATACCTACAAGACAAGATTTCTAGATGGAAAGGAAGGGATTAGTAGGGAAGGGCATAATAACCCTCAACAAGCTAGTACTACTCTTTTTTGGTTTTTTGGGGGAGGGTTTTGTTATTTTTTTTTTATCATATTGGTGGTCTGAGACTCTTAGCAGCTCTGCTGAAAACAGCTCTCATGAGCTTGAGTGGATCACTCAACTTCAGCAACCCCGAGAAAGAAACTGTTACAGAAAAGCTGGCATTGTGCACTGTCCCAACCATATACTAAGCCAAGACTTTTGTCTGATCTTTGGTGGGAGTGACTTTCACAACTGATTACTGAGAAAGGCCTCATTCCCACTAGGATGAGGCTGTAAATCAAAATTTCTCTGATACTCTTCAGAGTGAAATGTGGCCTTTGAGAACCATTCTTCAGCTTATCCAAGGCTTTGAAAAGCAATGATTGGACAGGAGTCTAAATAGCATTACATGTCACAGGAAACCATAGCTTGCTGATATCTTGCAGGCAGGTCTCAAGTGGTCAATGGAAAGACATATGCTGAACAATTCTTTAAGAAGTGTCAAAAATTGTGCCACTGCAGCTTCGGCCTCCAAGAAAGGGGAGAGGGGAGAATTTTTGAGCTAGCCAAAGATAGCAGAAGGCCTTGCCAACAGTATGCATAGCTGCGACTTAGCTAGGGCCCCAGGACTGTCCTATTTTAGCACCCAGCAGACAGATTCCCTCAGCAATCCAGTCTTTCAATCTGCTTTTTGCTGCCAACGATCTCTACACTGTAGAACACTGTGGGGAATAACTCTGGTGAAAGAACTGCCATTGACAGAGTCCCCTTACGTAAGGCAGCAACTGGCAGAAGGTGGTGCTTGTGACCACAGGTAAAATTAATGAGCTGTCAGATCATTCTCAGAAAAAACATGTAAAGATCATAAAAATCTCTGTTCCTAGCTTCCGTCTTGTTTGCTGCCACAGAAGAAGTGCCAAGGACAGAATGGACATGGAGACTGAATTACCATCTCCTTGCTCTCCAGGCGTTTTCTGCCAGGTCAGGATTGAAAGCATACAGTGGCCAGGGCAGTGTGCCTGGGGGAATTTGCACTGCTGCTGTTTTGACTGGATTTGCTCAGGACAGGAGAGAAGTCAAGTACAGGATAGCCGTCTCCAGCCCGCCCCTTCAGGCCCTTCTACAAAAGTATCATTAATTTCCTGGAAAGGAAACACTGATTTGACTGGTCCAGCTTGTGTATCACCAAGGAGAAGAAATTACTACATATATTCATCATTGGCAGGAAAGGTCTCCCAAGCAATGCCACTGATCCACTCCTCTGCAGATGGCTGCTCTGGACAAAGCACTGCTTGTCCTGAATTCCTGGTTTGTCATTTTCCTTCTGTCCTCCATCCAGAGTCTCACAACTTCTGAAAGCTTTAAAGTACAAGTGCACCATTCTACTAATGTGCAGAGCCCTGAAAACACCTCTTCCCCAAACTATTAATAATTATGTGTATAGGAGGAGTTCATGAAGAGAACTAAGTAACAGGTGGTAGAGATAATATTACACTGGAAAAGAGCAGAGCTGCCACTGCTCATGTGTTGGGAGACCAATGTCTCACATTCATTGTCGTCTGCTAGAATGCACTTGGAGCACAGAGAAATGTCACACAGATGTCATACACAACCTGCCAACCCAAGTCCTAGAGTTAGTTCATTGTAACAGATTTCCCATGCCAAAATCAAGGAAGAATTGCAAACGCTGCTTATGTTTCTAACTAATTAACTTTTAACTCTTGGCTATTGCATAAATAATTTAAAGCACTTCTGAACAATCATGAACATCTCTTTCTCAGTCACACTAGATACTAAGTACTATCAGTGATGTCAAGATCCCCCAACGCTGTTGTTTTAAGTTAGGGTTCTGGTGCACAACAGATCATCTGGTATATTCAATGCCTACTGCAGTAATGGCAGGTTCCTGCCTCAGGTTCTTCAAGCCTAAAACTACATATATACAAAACCAACATATTCAATGCCTTCATTTTTTTAAGTCTTTGTAACCTGCAACCACCATTTCAATTCAGAACCTTTGAAAAATCAATCATATCCTCATGTCTCAAAATACCCCTTCAAGTATTTAACTCTACTCACCAAGTTTAAGGTTATCAGTAATTTGCTTTTGGATAAGAATTGTTTTATCCAACACATCTTTGGACATCAACAGTATATTTGCATTGTTGTACAGAGTAATCTGGCAGGAAAATTAAAAAGCACCCTAGCATATACTGTTACAGAGGTATAAAAATGCAGAGGGGTATAAAAATCTTTTAAAATCACACTGCCTTATCTGTGAAAAGTGCTAATTGATGGGGGGGTTGCATTACACACATCAATTACAATACACCAAATTCAGGCAGTCTTATGACACATGTAGCATGGTACATTACAGGCATGGCTCACGTGCTTTGTTTAAGTATAAGACTGCATTACCATAATATTTCAGGCGTGTTGAACACAAAGTTTTGCAACAAAAAGGTTTGGAGTTTTCCTCAAGAAAAGTCCAAATTTTCTGTAGCACAATTTTTTTTAACTGCTTTAGTTATATTGCCTTAGAGACCCTAGTTGAAATCTTACAACAGGATTAATGTAAGTATTCCTGTGAAACACAGCGCAAATCATAAAAGTGCCCCAATGCTTTCTCATCCAGAATATGGCATCAAGGAATGTTTTTGTCCCTACTACTGTCTACACTGAGAAACAAGTACAAGACCAAGTTATTTACTTCTGAAAAGCCTTTAGCAGCTTCCATTCAATCAATGACATGACTTGTAAATGCAGCTTATTTGTAAGTGACAGTCTATAGTGTTTCCACCAATAAAACCTGATGTTAACTCCGGATGAGATTCAAAAATGCAAGGGTACCAACAAAAGTCAAAATACTAAACCAAGCATAGAAAAATCATTGTCATTGTAAGTGTACAGATGCCCCAGGGCATCACGTATACACTAGAATAAAGGTGTTTCAAATCCTATTGTCACCTCTCTTTATGCAAGCCAAATTTCAGTGAGCTGATACCCTCTGAACATGGGCCCAGAAAGAGCACAACTCAATGACACCCCACCATGTAAATCCTTTAGAAGCCTAACTTAGCTTGGTCCAATATGACGCATAGGCCACATTTGTCCTTCTGATAGTAAAAACCAAACACACACAATCCCGGAACCCAACCTCACAAGCACAAAAGCACACAACAGTTTTGATATATAAAATCAGCTGCACTAGATCACAACTTCGTCATGATTTCTCTCCTCTTAAGTCAAGGAATTCAAAGTGTTTTCTGCTCTCTATGTAACATCTCCCTCTAAGTCCTTCCTTTCAGCTCCTGAAACTTCCAAAGCACCTCAGACTGATACCACACAGGAGCCAGTGCTCTTCACCTTGCTGTGAAGGCTTTCCTGGGATCCCTACCCCACAGCAGGAAGCAGCTGTCATACCCCCCACTTTTCCAAGGACCATTTCTTAGAAGCTGTGCCCTCTTAACTCTTTTTCCTTTCTCCTGTCACATGAGACTTCTGTTTCCTTTTCCAGACAGTTCTTAGTAGGGCAATCATTACCCAGACTCTGTCACAGGATACCTTTCTCAGCAAGGTACCGCTGTCTCTCCCAAGTATTTCTCTTCCATCTAGAACAGGGCTGGTCTTTTACTTTTTGTTTCGACCTTACCGAGCAGGGTTTGTTGTACACTGACAGAGGCTACTCCTATGAGGGACACAGCTCAGCAGCACACAGTCTGTGGGTAGTAAAATTATGTGTCTCCAAGAATCATCAATAACTAATGTTCTAAGCATCAGATACTTGAACAGCAGAATCCCAGCCAACATTCCCCACCTTAGTTCTGGAAAGGCTAGGCTTGGGACAGCTGGGAAGTTGCATCTCAAGGCACTTAACTCTTCTTTCTCCTGAAAGCACCAGTTAAGAATGGCAATTTTTATGAAGAGTATGAGATATAAAAGCTCATTTCATATCATCTTACTCCTGACCTGAAGCTGAATGGTAAACTCAAGGTTGAAAGGCTTCAAATCCTGTTAGACATTCCCTCAGCCATCTATTCCCTCAGCCCTCAGCCAACTGCCCCAAGCTGCTATTATTTTTAATCTTGTAATACCTATGATAAAATTCATCACCAAAACTTATTTTGTTTGTACCCTGAAGCACAATGGCACAGTTTTTGTGAATTTCAGCTAACTTCAGCTCAAACTGAGCAAGTGGGCTTTTGCCAGGCTGATTTCTGCCAACTTACCAGAAGCCATTTCAGTAATATATTATCAGAATAATCCAATTTCATTCTATGTTTCACTTATCTTTTGTCTGTCCTTGTGCCTGCATCTGTAAAGTATTAGTACTTGGATAACACAAAATGCAGCTAATGAGGTAGGAGAAGAGATGGAGAAATGTTGCCTCTGACTGAGAAGTTACTCAATGCTGAGAGAAGTGAACACAGAAGAGTACACAGAGAATAATCTCTTCTGAATTCTTCTCTCACACATAAATGAAGTTTTAAAGGGCCCAAGTCACCATTAGCAGATAAAATCCGCAGACACTAGGTCAGGAACAATTCTACAGATGATATTGTGAAAGATCCATCTTGCTGCAGGCCAGAATGACGACTTTGTGCAGTCAAGGAAAGATCTCCAGTGACAGCCGTCACTGTATCATGTTGCCTGCACAGAAAAAATTTGCTGGGAGGTGGCAGTCTTATAAGAGTAGTGAGGCTACCACTTTTGAAGTCATAGTGAATGGGTACCCTGCAAAGGGTCCTCCCCT
Source organism: Aegotheles bennettii (assembly GCA_013398125.1). Classification (NCBI taxonomy): domain Eukaryota; kingdom Metazoa; phylum Chordata; class Aves; order Caprimulgiformes; family Aegothelidae; genus Aegotheles; species Aegotheles bennettii. Next base: position 91,716 of record VZRW01002917.1, read on the forward strand.
TACCCAGAATTTGACAAGGAAGAAGGCATTAGCTGGCCCCCTTTCAAAGAGCTCCTTCAGGCCCCCTTTTTTCTCAGGGAACTTGTCATAGATCTGTCGGATATCCACTGCCTCGAGGAAGGGATCACTGTAGCTGGGGCTTGACTGCCCAATGTGCACAAACAGGTGTTTGTTATACTGCAAGAAGAGGAAAAACATGGAATTAGGAAATTGTTCAGTACTGTTTGGCACATACTGAACATTCATGATTATTCACAGAAGACTTACTGAAAATTTGATAGCAGTTTCTAAAAGAGTAGAAGTATTAGCAGAAATATCTCTGCTAATACCAGCTCATACTGTTATTTCTTTCCTATCAATACATCCATGCTTCTTGCTTATTCTGAAGCATTATTGTTGATTTCCAATATTGACTCCTAAACTATTGCCTCATGCTGCTGCTGTGTAATCTGAAATAACAGATTCAGTGTTGCCTGTCACAGGTCACTCAGTCAAACAGTGCTACTGTCCTACAAAGAGCTGCTTGGTACCACAGCAAGGTACCAGTCAAATACTATCAGGTTTTCTGAATTTTCCTATCTCAGAGGAAATACAACTGGCCCATCACCAATGTACGTCTCAAGATGCAGTATCACAAGGTTTAGTGAAACAGGAAAATCTTAATACTTCCATTTTATAGGTGGCACCATGGAAACACATTGATGCAAATTCATCCCAGTTACCCCCAAATTTAAGTTCCCAGCACATCAGAGAAATATGTGGCTTCATGTGATCTTACCATCATCTGATTCTGGGTCTATCCTCCAAGGCTGAACAGGACAGCTAGAACAGCCTGGCAGAGGCCGTACCACTGTCAAAATGCCTTGAGCTCTGGGATGCGAACATCCATGACCCTGGAAAGGGAGGCCAGAAGCACATGGCACAGAGCTGGCAACATCGCTATAGGCAATTCTGTCCTCTAAGAGAAAAGTATCTTGTGTTTCCCAAAGATGGCTTTCTGTTCTCAGCAGAGCAATGAAGCAAGTATTTCCATATACATGTAGTAGTATAACATATCCACGATGAACAGGAGCTACCTGAAGACCAAAAATTAATGAGGGATGGAAGTCAGATGTGTATCTTACTGTGTCTTGGTCTTGTTGTTGTTCCAAGAATGCAGAGAATTCTAACATCCAAAGTTTGGAGCTAGCAACCCTTCGTCCTTGCCAAGCTGGTGCTGATGGAGAAGACGAGAGGCCAGTAGAAGACTCAAACCCTAAGCACACAGGATTTATATAACAAAATTTAGAAAGAGGAAAGTTGGCAACAGCTTTCCAGTAGAGCGCCTGTTGTCAAAGTTGACTAATTACATTTTCCTATTACTTCAGTCACCATGCAAAAACATCATTCATAAGGCCTGTGCTCTGAACGGTTTGTCAGTTACCCTCTGCTAAGACAGCACTGTCAGTGTTGGTAATAATGTAAAAGACAATCTACCTATTTATGACACCAGGAAAATACGTTCAGCAACTTTAAGAGGACCTACACTGAAATCTAAATGAGCAGGGAAATAAGCTGCTTTAGTATCAGAATGAAGCAATACCATTAACATGACCATTAACTTCTCAAAATGGAGAAACTGACAAGGAAATGACATTTTTTGTTCCACTTAATGAAGAATTGGAAAGGCAATCATGTTATGATGGAAAACAGTGTTCTAGTATATGCGGCATGGTGGAAGAACAGTAAACGTGAACTTTTATTTTCTGCTGAGTCAGGAGGAAAAGAAACCCCAAAACAACAAAACTACAAAAGGAAAAAATGTTTTTAAAATAAAATTTAAAAGCTTAAGGTCTCTCAGTAAAAGGATGGGAATTGGTGATAAGAGGAAATTACATAAAAAATAATTTTGGCCCACTGAAATATTTCAATAGGTAATAATATTTTTAATTGAAAATTAATTTTTAAACTTTTAAAAGTATTGGCTATTTTTGAAGTTGAAATATAATTTCAAATAAATTAACTACATTTCCTTACCTACCTGGTAGTGGCAGCGAAGGCTGTACAGCATAAGGTTGTTGAGAAAAAGGTTTCACGCTACAGAAGCACACAAAGACACATGGTTAACAAAAAAAACCCCAAAACAAAACAAAGTTAAAAAACCTCTTGACTGTTTGAACGAATTAGATCAAGCATTTTTCCTGAGGGGGAGAGTGGCATAAATGTCTTTGGGAAATTATCTTTCTGTGTGGGCAAGAGAGGGTCATGCATAAAGACTCAAAAACCAGTAAGGGGGCAGGGCTGGACTGAGTATTTCCCTACAGGTGTTCAGCAGCTCTCCCTGCAGGCTTGTTAGTCAGAGATCCTTATCAGCCTGTTAATACATTGGTGCCCATTCATTTATCCTTTTCTTTCAACCTATCTATCTTTCAGATAGATTTAAATTTATGTACGTGGATATCTGGACTGGATGCCTCTCATGCTTCTAGGCCCAGAGTCAGAGATGTTCAACACCCACAAATGAACCTAGCTTTCAAGACAGCTCAGCTCCATTTTAACAACACAAAGAAGAAAAGAAAAATCAGGGTCTGGAGACATCATCTGACATCAGGGGTGGCAGATACTTCAAGCTTTTAAAAGCACCTCTCACATTGATGCTTCCTCATTCACTTTCAAGCTAAAGGCATAAAATCTACTTTTTATTTCTCCTAGGATGGCTACCATTCTTTTACAGGCTACTTTTCCCCACAAGGTGTTTTTATAGTACCTGTTCCCTGCTCTGCTTCATAAACATTAGCAATAGCACTACAAGAGAGCAGGAGCACATGGCTTGCATGAAGAACATACTCCCTTAAGACTTGGCCTTAAGTTGGCTTAAATTGCTCCTGTTAGGTTAGGTGACAAAAAGTGTGTCCCCATACAAACAAAGGAGCACAGAGAAACAATGGCAGGTGGAGTAATCTGAATAATACTCTGACACAACTACTCCCAGAGCTATCACTGGTGAATCAGCTCACCAAAGGCTCATTTCCCAGTAACCCTGTCAGAGAAGCAGAGCTGGCTGCCAGGCTGTCACAGGAGAGCCATCAGCCCCTTTGTCCAGGTGTGAAACCAACCCAGTGAGCCAGCTGGCTTACAAACCAGCCACCTCACAAACCCGGGGGGTTACTGCCTAAGTGGTACAGGACACGTTATGGAATGCATGGGAAGAGCATTTGGGATTGCACAGCATTGATTATGGGGATGTTTGGGGAGAATATGGCAATAAAAGGTGCCAGTAGCACGTAAGAAGGTCAGTACAGTTATCTGTCCATGCCCGGCACATTGTCAGCACAGCCTGTCGTATCTATTTCTAATTGTTTTCCTGCATGAGGAGCTCTCAGTACTGTGTGTTTGCTTCTGGAGTGTCAGCAGCAAGTGAGGGTGTGATCACTAGTGGTTACCAAGCCAGACTAGCCAGCAAGTGGATGGTTTGGGAAGCCAGCTCTGTGTGTCTCCAGGGGCAAGGATACCTTCAGAGGGAGCAAGAAGTTGAGACTAAGTGACAGAGTGTGGAGTCTGGAGGTCGACTGAAAGATGAGTTTGCCAGTGTGCGTTTATCTCTGTGGGAGGCAAATTGGGGAAAGTGAAGATCCAGCTACTTGATGGGCTGTGTACCTAAGCCCAGTTACTGGAGAGATTCACGCTGTGTATGTGTTGCTGCACATGCAATTTTGTTTGTTTGTGTACCAGCAACTGCAGTGGGGTTGTGGCCTCAGGGCCTCACCTGCCTGGATGCCAGCACACAGGGAGACAAGGAACCCCAGGGCAGCTACTGGATGGATCCACAGTGCACATGTATTTCCGATTAACACACCTTCACCCTCAGGAGCCAGAGATGGATACAGGATGAGGCTGTTGGTGCTGTTTGTATTTGTGTGAGTGCTGAGCATTGTCTGTGCTGCTCTGTGTGTCCAGCCATGTGTATATGTGCAATTTACCTGCATATTTGTGTGTGAGCCTACCAGGAATACATGCTCAGCATTGCTACTGGTTGAACTTGAGAGCATGGAGCTGCAGCAGCCTTGCCTCTATCAGGCTGTTAGATTCAGTAGCTCCCTAAAATACTCCATATTGGGCTGTTTGAGTCATAGGACACATTAAAGTGATATAATCCATGTTGAAGGTACCATATGAAGACATAGGGTTTATCTACGTAAGATTTATTCATCATTCTCAATTTGTCTTCAACCATGGGCCTTAAGTCTCAGATCCACGATCAAGGAATCTGGCTGAGAGCAAAGATTACATTATTTTAGCATTTTATAAATCCTTGTAATAGCTAATGGTGTTCCTCAGGTAGCATAGAGGAAGCAGCAGAAGCACCTGCTTTGGAAGCTCACAGGAAGGAATACTCACTCTTGGGAAGATCCAGCTTGACCTGGCAAAGCTCCTTGCCAAAACTGTAAGAAAGCAACACATAGGCAAAAGTCACCACTCTTAGGACAAAGATAAAAAGCAAGGCATGCTCCTCTCTGAGGAAAGAAACTGCAAGCTCGCAGACTTTTAAAGATGTGACTGAGCTATATCTCTTCTTTCTACCTTCCTGGTTTCATCCTTGTGGAGGTACTGACTGGGCTTCATTTTCTTTCTACACACTACAGAATCACAGAATTCTAGGGGTTGGAAGGGACCTCGAAAGATCATCTAGTCCAACCCCCCTGCCAGAGCAGGGTCACCTAGAGTCCATCACACAGGAACGCATCCAGGCGGGGTTTGAATGTCTCCAGTGAAGGAGACTCCACAACCTCTCTGGGCAGCCTGTTCCAGTGCTCTGTCACTCTCACAGTGAAAAAGTTTCTCCTTATATTCACATGAAACCTCCTATGCTCCACTACTATGAGTGACATGCAAGCAACTGACCCAATAGTGGGTTTTAATGTTAAATACTATGTATATACCTTTGTGCCTCCATCTCCAAAGCTTTAATGATGATCCTTCTCTCTTGGAGGAACCATTTTCCCCAGGAGAGCTCCAGGGGAGTATTTTGGCAGAAATCAATGCTCAGCAAAAGCTCACTGTGCCAAACTCAAAAGGTTAGGGAATGCTGAAAGGCCTCCTCTATTAAGGATTTTATGTAAGGGCCATCAATTTGTGATCTAAGTACTCAGGATGAGCTTGGGAATGATAAAACTTCAGAAAGGGTGAGGATGGCACAAAAGGTTTTAATCCAACCAGATCCCAGACTAAAGAAATAATAGATACCTAAAAATATTTCAGGCAGCTGAAAACCCAAAGGATCTGATTTTTCTCTCACTTGTGTCATTTTAAAAAAGCATACAGTCCAACTCAATACAGCAGTGTGAGCAAAGAATCAGACCCAAACTGTTGAAGCCATATGACAGATTTGCTCTACAAAAACAATGCCTTTGGCCCATTCTTTTTGATGTTCTCAGGATTTTCCTGAGCAGGTCCCAATACCCTTTCAAATACTCAAGTATCTTCAGCCCAACTCCTCCAAGACACTGATTGACTCACCCCAGAAACAGCAGGATAGGCTGGTCGTGGCAGACCAGGCAAGGCCATTTTACTATGGAAGGCAGTTGCAGAGATAATCTGGGCAGATGACATTGTAGCCATACTCTGCATGGCTTTATCTTTAGCTGCCTGATCCTATGGGCAAGAGTAGAAACAGAAAAAACCAAAATTATTTCAATGATAAACAAGTTGCCTGGTCTAATGCTGCATAACCAGGATTCTCATCAGCTTCTTTGTAGGGAACAAGCATCTCTGAAAACCTGGACAGCAGACTCACCGATAACTGTCCTAAAAACTCTTCAAAGTATGTAAGCGTTTCACCCATTACTATAGCTTCCGATGTGATTATCCATCCTTTCTGAAATACTGGGATCACAGTTTAGAAACTCCTAAGCATTTATCCTTTCTGTCTGAAGGCTTTCAGCTACACAGCTGAAATGTTATGTTATGGAAAGTACAATCCTGATTGACTTTCATGCTTTAATCTTGGTAAGAAAATTCAATGGGAAAGGCTCTTGCTTACCAAAAAAACCCTTTAAAAAAACAACCCTCTAAAAACAAGCTCACAAAAGGAGTTTGTCATCATCACTGAAAAAAGACTACCTCAGTTTGGGACTGTGTTAGTCTCAGGTAGAGTTGATAATTTTATTCCCATCCCTGGGAATCTTAATGACCTCCCATGGCACATATGCAAGGACATTCCTTCTTGTATTTTAACAGGGCTGTGGAATTGCACACAATTTTACAGAAAATGACAGTGCAACAACTGGAGGGTCTGATGTACATTTGAAACAAATAGCATTCTTCATTTCTTCTTCCAAGGAATAAATAGACAAACAGAAACAATTCCTACAGTCTGCCTTTCCTCCTACATCCCCTACAATTAATTTTCATCCTTCAAACACTCCACATTTATCTGTGACATTATAACTATAATGGCAATGCCACAGATTAATCCATGGCTTGAAGAAACTGCTGAAAGAGGTAAGCTGTTGCTGTCTGCGTCGGAAATTCTCACTTCCCACTTTCACTCATGGAATTGCAGTAAGTTCTCACCCTTGCATCTCCATTCTCTCTAACCCCTCCAACTTTCTCTAAGGTTTTCTGAAGTTCAAAGCTCAGCGATTCTGGTGTGTCTAACACAAAAACGTTTGGAGGAGGCATAACAAAAGCTCAAGAATACATGATAACATTTAAGTGGAATGATTAGTAGGAATGGGCAAAACATACATACCTTCTTTTTTACAGTATCTGTGACTCCTGTTAGTACCAGGAAGTACCAAATGAATGGAAGGGAAAACATTTTGTTGTGAAAGTTCCTAAGATTCTCTAAAGCTATAGGAAAGTTTTTCAGAATCCAGTTTAAATGATGCTTTAGAGGATACTTTAAGTACCTACAACACTTTTTAAGGGTAAGGATTCTTTTCTGGTTTTTTTATGACATACGTAGGGACAACTTCCTAGTTGCCATTGCAGAAAAGGATTTTTTCCCCTGCCCTTACTTTCTCACTGGGAAAATCGTATTTGTCTACTTGAGTTTATACATGTGTCTATGGGGAAGAAGCATTTACTTGTGGATGAATTAAAGTAAAAGAAAAATGAACCATCAAGAATGGGAGAGATTTTATCTATTAACCCCTGTTGTGTTTTTCTGTTTCTGTTTTGTTTAAATGTCTGACAGACTGCTGGGAAAAGGACATTTTTGTAAAAGACATCTTTCTCTTCCAGCTTACAGAACTGTTGTTCTGTATTCATTTGTATCATCTTTCCAGTACAAAAAAAAAAAGAATATGAACCAACAAAAACTTTTACCAAATATTTGCCATGTTTGTATTTTCTTTTACTATTATAAAAACTAATATTATTAATATTAATACTCAGTAATACTATAACCACAATTTCCCTTTTTCTCCTTAGTACAGGTGATATCTATCAGCCAAGCAGGACGTGGAAAACTACTGACTTCTGGAAACAGATTTTTCTCCAAGCTTTACCCTACTTTACCACCTCTATCTGTTATAGGCACAGTGACTTAGAGAAGACATCCCGATTTGTCTGGAGATGGTAGTATTACAGCAGTTGCTCTGAAAAGTCAGCATGTAGCTGCTCTGATCTCTAGGACACAAATATGAAAAGGTACGCTTGCTATGGAAAATGAACAGTGACAGAAGAACACAGAGCTATTAGCAGGAACTTGGAAGAAGAGCAGTAGCTTTTGTGATTTCATTTCCTTGCTCTGTGAAAATGACCAGCGAAAGCAAAGAAGTAAATGAGTTGAATCAGTGCTTACAGAGTTGCCTCTGCAGGCCAAAAGGAACAGTCTGGTACTGAGGAATGGTTCACTGCAGGCAGCTGAGCAGAGCTCACAGCGTGGTGTGGGGTCATGTAAAAGGAGAACAACCAACGGCTCCATCAAGCTCCCTGAGACACCTTTGTTCCTCAAGAACAAACACGGCCAGCTCCTGTGTGCTAAGTGGAAACAGGCTCAGCTGCCTGCCTTTTCAATCACGTCAAATCCCAAAGCTCTGACATGCAAGGGACAGAATCAAGGTTACAGATATAAGCAGCAGTAAATCTTTTAACACCCCGGGCAGTTGTTGTTTCCTGCTCGCTCTGACTTGCCTCTCCAGCAGGCCTCCACCTGAACTGACCACTTAACAGCACCACAGGCTTCAAGCTTAGGCAGCCCTACCTAGAAGCACTGAATTAGATAGTTGTAATTTGTGGCCCCTTCTCTTGATCAGAGCAGCTGGAAACACAACCGGCTAATGACAGACACAACACCATTTTCTAAAATGGAGCTGGGAATGGGATGTGAGGGGTGCAGTTATGACTCTGAGGTAATCACTGCTTGCAATAGAGACCCATGCACTTCAGCACTGGTCAAGACTGAGTGCCAACAATTCACTCTCAGACAGTCCACTGTCCCCAGTGAGGAGTTGCCCAAACAGCCAAGATGAAGCATGTGCTAACAGCTAACAGTCAGGGCTGGACTGGGCTGTCAAGATCCTCATCATCACCTGAGGCATGGAAGATCACGGAAGCACACAGATGCCATATCAAATCAGAATGGCCGGCATGCACCTTCCTTCTCTGGCTGGCTCAGTGATCCATAACAAGGACTGGACCTCACATCCTGCTCACCAAGCCTGTTCTGGATGGCTCACATTCTAACAGGGGACACGCAATTGTCACCCATAATCTTGACCTTCTTGCCATTTCTGGCAATCCAGTCTGAGCACATAAACCATCTCCCTGCTTCAAATCTGAGCGGAAATAAATGTCAAGACATTCCAGTTCGTTAGTGTGATCTCAGAGCTCTTTCTATAGAAAGAAAAACAGATTTGCTCGAGCAAGTAGTTAACTATTTTCTTTCTCGTTAGCCCAGGCCTCTTCAAATCAGTTCCAAATTAATCAGGAGGCAAAGTCTATTCAGCTGGCACCATTTTACCTGAGAAGATGTCATCTGGCTTTATTGCTTCCTCTCAGTGGTTACATCAACTCAGAACACTTTATCATGGACAACTCCACATCACTACCACTAGTACAGGTGGAACTAGCACTGCAATAATTGTAAGGGTACCACAGGGCACCACAACACCAGGGACTGATTACTGGTCAGCATGTGTAACCGTAGACCCCTTTTTCTCAGGTAAACAGTTTGAATACACCCAAGTCTAAGGGTCTTTCAGAACTGGATGGCAGCAGCATAAGCCAGAGGTAGAAATCAGACACATAAAATTTAAAGTTATTGTTTCTTTATTCTTTAAATAGTATTGTTCCAGGCGTCATAGAGCTACAACAATACAAGTGTTTGCACAACACTTCCTGGGAAGTACCTTTTCCTCCCCAGCTTACTACACTTCAGTGGTTAATTTCACCCTTTTTTACGTCTAATCAACGAGAGAATGGATGAGGGAATGGCTCACTAAGGAGGCTTGTGTGATATGTCAAAGTATACCCATCATACCTTGAGCTTGGCTTGGATCTCTCTAGCTTTTCGCCTTGCCAGGACCTGGATGTGACTTGATACCTGCATTGAAAGACAAAATCCATCTTGATTTCAAAGGAGTACTTGGTAGCTGCTTGCAGAAGTAAACATACTTTAGGCACCTTGTGCTATAGGGAGTTGTTATTCAGGATTGGGTGAGAGGGGTTTGAGGTAGCAATGAGATGCTCTTCTGAACATAACTTAAGTGTCATGAAATGATGAAATATGGGCCTTTTCTAATTCAAATGGCTTTATCAAGTCAGAAACCTACTCTAAAACTAAAGAACCCATCCTTAAATCTAGGAACTGAGCATACTGATCTCTTTGCTCCCCATCTTGGCCTCCTTTTAGGAGAAGGGAAACTCATGTTGCATATTCCTGGCTGTCATATAATGACTCTCGGAACTTCCCCATATCTAATGAGCACCAAAACACATCATAGAATAATTTGGGGTGGCAGAAACTTCTGGATATCATGCACCAACCCTCTACCCAAAGCAAGTTCTGGTTGCTCAGTGCCTGGACTGTCATTTCCTAAGTACAAAGATTCCTTTTTCATCCCATGTGCCCATTTTCAAAATCACCATTGCTGTCCATCTGCCTGGGCTGAACAGAGAATCTTCATATGGAGGACCACTGACATTCACTAAAATGTTCATTAGTAGACCAAACAAAATCACACACCATTTAACTGTAGAAAAATTTGTGTGTCATGATGTGGCTGGGAGACATGAGCATTACAATCATACTGTAAAATGCCTGAGCTGACTCTTATTAACCAGCTCAGCACAACCACCTCTTTCCAGCAAAGCTAGAAACTAATAGCCAGTGAACAGCAAGGGATTTGTTTTTATAAGCCCTCATCGTGTCCAGTGGTTCAAAGAAACTAAATGTTTACAGGGAGTATTTAACACTTACCTGTTTCCTTGTGCGTGTTTTCCCTGTTCTCAGCTTAATATAGCGGGCAATCAGCTCATTTCGGCCTGGAACAGAGAAATAATGAAAATACAAGTTTGGAAAGTGGTGGAGTCACCATCCCTGGAAGTGTTAAAAAAATGTGTAGATGAGGCCCTTAGTGACATAGTTTAGTGGTGGACTTGGCAGTCCTGGGGTAACAATTGGACTTGACGATCTTGAAGGTCTTTTCCAATCTAGTCGATTCTGTGATTGTGTAGTTCTGTATGGGTTAGATAAGCAGACAAGTTGGATTGAAAACTGGCTGAATGGATGGGGCCTTGGTTGACAATGAGCTGACAATGAGCCAGCAATACACCCTTTTTGGCAAGAAGGCCAACAGCATCCCAGGCTGCATTAGGACGATTGTTGCCAACAGGTCAAGTGAAATGATCTTCCATCTCTATTCAGCACTGCTGAGGCAACATTTGGAGCACCGTGTGCCGTTCTGGGCTTCTCAGCACAAAAGATGTGGATGTTCTGGAGCAAGTCCTGCAAAAGGTCCACAAAAATGATTATGGGACTGGAGAATATTTCATGAGAGGCTGAGAAAGCTGGGATTGTTTAGCCTGAAGAAGACATAGGGGAGTTTTTATCAATGCATACAAATTCTTAACCAGAGGCAATGAAGAAGGAGCCAGCCTCCTGTCAATAGTGCCCAGTGACAGGACAAGAAACAACAGGCACAAACTAAAACACATGAAAATCCATCTGAAAATGAGGAAAAAAAAAAGGACAAAACTCAACTTTTTACTGTAAGAGTGGTCAAGGTGGTTTTTTACTGTAAGGGTCACTAGCACAGGCTGCCCAGAGAGTTTTGTAGAGTCTCCATCTTTGGAGGACACTCAAAACGTGACTGGACACAATCCTGGGCAACCTGATGTAGGTTACTGCTTGAGCAGCATGGCCAGACTAGACAACCTGAAGAGATCCCTTCCAACCTAAACGAGTCTGTCATTCCGTGAAGAATGTACAAGAAAGAACCGTACAAGAAAATAAACAACAATGAGAAAGTACACAGAAACAGTTACACAGAATTTATCAGTGTGGCATGATACAGTGAATTCAAAGTGCTTTCAGGCTCTTGCAGGCATCCCCAAAAAAGGAGAATATTTCAGAGAAGGAAGCTTAGCTTTGTAAAAGGTTATGGGGAGCTCCTATAAACAGGAAGGTGGGGCACTGGCTGGGAGAGGTGAAAGAATCCTTGTCCAGTTATGGAACAAGCAGACACTGCAGACAGTGAAGTTTTACACCTTGATTTTAAGAGATGACAAAGTGAGATTATGCCTTTCAGGGCTAAGGGAAATGAAGACAAGTAGCTTTATGTTCAATAGGAGAGGAGAGGCCAGTACAGAGATGCAAAGAAAAGATGGTCACGGTGACAGATGAGGGAAATGGTATTAATAGCAACATGAATGAAAATGGCTAACAAAATGTGAAGCTACAGGGTCACTGGTACAGACTTTGAAATTGCTTGGAATGAGAGCAGGAAACTGCAGATGACTCAGGTCCAGTATTTCAAAATCAGGAAGAGAGAAGGAGAGAAGGCTGAACTACTGACAACTTCATCAGTGAACAGGAGAAGCAAGCTTAGACCCAATGTGAGTGGACACTAAGACATGAGGCAGACTATGCAGGTTCCATACACTGGCTCACACGTATCAAATCTAAGCAGACACAGATTTTATTCTCTTCGTGGAGATGGAGGGATAAAGAACAGAAATGCAGCAGCTACACATCTGAACTCTAGGCTGATTCAAGGCAGAAAATATGACAGAAAGAATGGGCTCTGCAAAATAATGTTTGTGGTGACCATTCTAGTAGCAATACAGTACCTCAATAAAAAGTTGAGAAGCAGGAATAAACTGGGAAGCAAAGCCCCAGCTCTTGTTAAGTTTACTTATAACAAAAATTTAAAACCCCAGCATTTTTTATGGAAAGTTTATGCACTGAATGGAGAACTTGTATGTTAGGACATCACAGACGTCAAAAAAGCAAGCAGAGAAAATAGATGCAACATTTAACCCTATAGTTTAATATTCCATGAATAAGTTGTCACTTCTTTTTATTTTAAACCCTTGTTTAACTCAAACCTGAAAAAAATGAATGCAAGGAAGGACTCTGTGAAACAGAGGGAAGGGCTTCCCTTTAAGGAAGAGCTGGCAAAGCTCGTAATTCCATCTCCTTCTTCAACAGAAGAATGTAAATGTCCATGACTGCATTTAGGCCATGTTCATGAAACATGAACACACAGGGATGGGAAAGCATTTTAAATTTACAGATCTTAACCTTTTCCTAATGGTGTCATTACAGAAAATATAATTCTTCCCCTGAGAGAAGAATCAGGTCTGTAGCTGACAAGAGAAAGCAGCTCCAACTCCTCTATACACAAATTGGGAACTATTTCTGTGCCAGAAACACAATGCCCAGCATGCAACCACTGATCTATTCAGTGTTAGCAGTTCCAGCACTAGCACAGTGACATGCCCATGAGAGCTTGATAGGAGCAGATGCTGTTATGCTACCTTCTACCTGGCTGCTTTTCCAACCAATGTAACCAGTTTTACAAAGCCAAGACCAATTACGAGCAACATATACCCATACCACCTTTTTCTAGTGCCAGGATTAATATTTACAGCTTTTCAAAGCCTCCATCTGTTAGACATGGATCCAAGTTGAAAGGTAAGAGACAAGAGAAGTGATTCCTCTCACACAGAGGCCGGCATATGCAAAATTTCAGAAGAACAGTTTGACACATGTCAGAAGTGGTGTTGTGGTTTGAGGGGGCATGGGTGAAATTTTATTGTAATTAGTGTGAGAACCTAGAGAGGAAGTGGAGTTTAGGACCCTGAGCAGGGGTGGGTGTGTGTGTTCAGGTTGGGCAAAACAGGAAGGGGTCCATATTCCCTCCTGCTTCCTGACACACTCTATAAAAGCCAGGAGTACAGGAAGTCTGTCTCTTTTGCTTCCTGCTCTCCCCCTTTCTCCCCTCCTCACCACATGGAGATGTCCCAGAAGAAAGAATCTGCCATTTGTCATCAGCTCACCATGTGCTCTGCAGAACCTGAGTCCATTGGGTGCTGGGAAGAGCTTTGGACCCTTTTCCCTGCATTGGCTTTGCCATGAGGGACTTTTGGGAACTTGTATCAGCTATCATCAAGATAGGGTTTTGTATATATTCATATACTTTGTTCCTTCTCCCACGTGTTACTCTCCCTTCCCCATTCTACTAAACCTGTTGTAGTTTTAACTTCCAAACTTTAAGTCTCTCTTCCTTATTCCCGTTTTATCTTCCCCTGGGAGGATGAAGGGGAGTAACAGAGAGCAGTTCTGTTCTCTGAGTTGTGGCTCACCCTGACCATTTAAACCAAGACAAGTGGGAAACATGCAGAACAAAACAAGGTGCTCAAACCCCATTATCTATACAAAACAAGAAGGAAAATTTATATACACCAAGGGGACCCTTTGAAGGGAAAGGGGAATGAGTTCATGGAAGAGAGAGGAAAAACCAGCCTTGAGAAAAAGTTCAAGCAAGAAGTTCAGCCTTGGAGAATTTCAGGCAAACTTTTAAAGGATGCATATTGGGCTATACTGACAATTTGAACACATGGAAACTCTCCAGACACTGGCTCAAGTGTGGGTCATCCTTGCAAACTAATTTCAGTGGATTCTCAACCAGATACAATAAAAGTTATGGAGCAAATTTAGCTTTGTTGAGTTTCCATGAAAGTCAAGAAATTATACGGACTGAGCTGTCTGACAGAGCACTATTCTGCTTCAGCAGTAGAGGGCTGCAGGAGTAATCTGTGTGAGAGGATGCCATGAACAGCCCCTTGCCAGTCACAGTCAGTTCCAGCCATCTCCAAAATGGATGACAACAATATCCAGAGTTTGGAAAGGGCAATAGCCACTAAGGGCAGGAGACACATAAGGAGATACATAAAAGGAACAACAAAAAGGAGACATGAGGAGGCACGGAAGGAAAAATGCAAGATATGTAAAAAGACACATTTGAAGAAAAGGAAGGAGAAAAGAAAACACATGGTAGAGGATGTTGCTAGGGCCATGGCTCGAAAAGTACTCTTGGAAAGAGGTGCTCCAGGGCAGAAGGAGTACACTTTGAGGCAACTGCAGCCCATCAAGCATCCACGCCAGAGCAGGGACAATCCTGATAGGACTGCAGCCCATCAAGAACCCATGTAGGAGCAGCAAGAAGCAAGGAGCACCTGAGGAAAAAAAAAACTAAAAAGCAAGGACTGGCAGAAAGAAACTTCTACATACTAACCCAAACCTCCTGCACCACCCAGCACCTCAAATGAATTAGGAGGGACTGTTATAGATAATAAAACATCGGAAGTTGAGACTAGGAAGCGGGAAGGAGAGACAATAAACTGCAGTGGTGCCTGGGAAAGCAGGAGGTGTTTCCCTGAGTGTGTGTTTAACTGTTTGTCTTTGACAACATCACCAAAAATTGCAAAGCTCTCTCAGGCCACATACTTCACTGGAGAAGAGGGAGGGGAAACTGTTTAACAAAGTGCATGTATTAGGAGCTGGTATAGAAATTCTCTAAAGAGAGCATTCATTGTGGATCCTCAAAATTTCCAGTTTTACAATTCACTTCCCACCTCTCATACAGCCTTCCTCTCATATAACCTTCTTCTAGAAGTGTGTCCTCACAGAGCCAGGGAAAACAGAAATGCAGCAGAGTATATAAAGCTAATAAAGATTCTGATAGCAAAAAGGCAGATAACTCTACAAAGACATAAGCATTACAGAGATTACTACATATAGAACTATGCAAATTGCTAAGCCAAATAAACTCTGTAGCAAGAAGGTATTAAACTACCATGAATGAAAACTGCAAGAGAAGCAAGTCCTAAATGCCTTTTGTTTTTCTTATCAGAAGTTAGATGTAAGCAGGTACAGCTGGAAGTTTGTAGGTTCACAGTCTCTGGAAAGGACTTTGTTTCACAACCCTGGCTGCAGGGTCAGCAAAGACCAGCACTCCTCACTTGGCTGGAACAGGCAGAGCTGTCATAAATCGTCAGATGGTTCACTTTTTAGAACCATGTAAAGTGTCCTTCAGTAATCTGATCATATGTTGTGTTCTTAGAATAACTCCTGCTGAAGCCTGCCATGGTCACCAGAACCTGCCAACAGTTGTGCCTCCTCTGTTGAAACTGCGCATTGGGTTTCATGAAGCCCTAGCCAACATACCAACTGCAGCACAGCACCCAAAAGCTCTTTATCCTCCTTGTAGCATTCCCCTAGGAAGCATGGCATGAAAAAAAGGAGTAAAGAGATACTCTCTTATGTTCTTTACCTCTCACTCATACACGGATAAATTTCCAAGGGCATCAATTAATTTAGCTCCCATTCTGTCTTACACTAAATTGCAGAATTTTGCAGAAGGTGTTGCTAAGGGCAGTGAATAAAGAGGCTTTTTGATTCTCCATTCTACACCTGTGCTCCTTTTGATATAGAAGTGTCTGCCTCTAAGGAAGGGGGAAACTCAAAGAAATTCCCGCAGACACAGAAAACATTTCCCAGTCCTATCTCAAAGCTTCATGCTGGCTTTCTGCTAGTAATGGCATATTACTGCTTGTACAGGAGGCAGATAAAGCATCTCTCTGAGCCTCACACTTCCTCACACACCTGTTGCCACAGAAAGCAGAAGAACCAAAACCCTCTCTTTCTGTGATGGGCAAGAGCAAATAACTCAATGATTTCTGCAAAATTCTTTCAGTGGGAAAGAGCATGAAAATAACTGCTTCTTGGTTTGTGATATCTTTTCTGTACCCAAAGCAAACATATGCACCTACCAGTGAAGTGCAGCAAAGACAACTACAGAAGCAACTATCCAGCTGTATCCAGTGAATGGTTAATCAAAGCAAGGTCAAGGAAGCCATCTCAACTATCATTTCTTCATGTCACTTAATGATAGCTCCTGGGATATGGCTGTCTCCTGAACTCGCTAAGCATTTAGTTAACTGTGGATTACAATCAACATAAACATAATGAACTGTGTGCATCAGACAGCAGAACAAATAAATCTAGACTCCAGCAGGAATTTAAGAGCATCTGAGCTGCTCACCAATTGTCAGTGTTTCTCTAGGCATATGAAGCAAAATTAACTGTCAAGCAAGTCCTACCCAAATGACACAGAAAAAGCAATGTGTGTTATGTTCACATGTACATGTACAATATGGAACTAACTGCCACTGGGGTCTGCTCAGCCTTACTTTCCATCTGTCATTCCACTGCTTCCTCCTTCTAGCTACACTCAATGACTTCCCTGGGCATCATGTTTTCCAGAAACAGGGCTGCATGTGTCAAAAACCACATTTTTGTCTTTCTGATGACTATTCCCATCTTCTCATCAAGATGCACAGAAATTCAACTCATACTGATACAATCCTTAACATTAGTTTTAATGCTATCTTTATTAGACTTTCCCTTCATCAGAAACCATCTTTTCTTACCAAAGCCTTGGTAAGAAGATTCTGCTAGCTTCACAGTTTCCCAGCCCAGCTTTTTCAAAGCGGGAGAAAATGCAGTACATGACCATTCCTTCTCTGGCTTGGGCTCCCTTCATCCCTTCCTATCTTTCTTGACTTTTGGCAATCGTTAATGTTGCATCTTTCTTGATTACTCAGCATGCTTGCTTTCAACCTTAAAAACTCTTTTTCAGGAAACTTGTTTATGAAGTTTTAGACTTGGGCTTCTATCTCTCCTATAAAGTCCTTCTCCCCATCTCTCTGAGCTTTGTTTTGGTATAGAACTTATATAATACACTGATGAAGTTCACCACCCAAATTCTTTCTAAGGCTTAGTCCTTCCCTTCCTCTCTGTTTCAGCTCCTACTTTTACTATTAATTCCACTACCAGAGCTGAGGCTATCTGCAAAGTCAATAAAAATTCTGCAGTAACCATCTCCCCATCTCCCTATTCATCCCTATCTTTTCACCTCTCCTTCGGAACCTCCACATTCACCCACCATTAATCTCTAAACTCTGTTGTTTGGTCTTCACTGGCCTTCAGTCTTTGTTTGTACCTATAAACTAAACATACTGAGCAAGTAATGCAGCATGGCGTCTTGTTTTTCCCATTTATCTGGACTGCCAGTGTGGCAAATCCCTGTGGGAAGTAGGCCCAACATCAGCGGACAACCTCAAGAGCAGCATGTTGGGAACTGGAGACAATTCTTTAAATGATATATAAATAACAATGAAGTTCACTCTCATCAAGCTACTTTTAAGGCTTTTTTTAATCTGTATTTTTATTCTTAACTTCTAAAGCAAATCCAGAGACCTGTATGCACTGTTACCATCATACTGGGATCACTTGTCATCAAAGAGACCATAGAAAGCCATACTGTATTTTACTGCACTGGCCTATCCTATGAAGACATACCTCCCCCCACTAATGCAAAACTTCAGTGCTTAATAGTCAGGTTCGAGTTCCATAGCACAATTACACATACCAGATAATTTTATTTTAAGCTGTGAGAAAAAGGTTTCCTCCTTCTGATCATGTATTCCAGGCTTGAATTTGCTCAGTATTAACTTTCCATAAGAAGATTCCCTGAGGTTATGCAGTTCCTACAATAAAGGGATTTTGAGACAAAGAAAGAAAGCAGAGCCTGGAAAATATGAAAACAATCAGACTCCTGAAAACACGATATTGAAGTGATTAGCACCAACACATTGTCAGCTCTCCCCCAACACACCTGTTTTCATAATTCGACTGTGCAAGTGCTTAGCTCCTTCCTCTTCTGATATAACCAAGGAGTTGAAGCTTTGTTTGCTGGGCAGAATGTGCCAGTCAGGCACCTCACGTGGTGAAGCAGCAGGTGGGAGATTGATCTGTCAGAGGTCATAAGACTCAGTTGCCTCATTTACTAACTGATCTAAACACTGAAACCCCGTCTTGCATAAAAAGCTCTTTGCTGGGAAGGTTACTGTTTACTCCTCTCCTTTTCCACTGCATAACCTAAATTCACACCTAGAAACACAAGATATGCTGTCCCCATTTAGAAACTGCTGTTTCTTGATGGCCAGTGCAAGATGGTTCACACAAAGTGCATTACTGAGGGATAATAATTACAGGTTTTGGGAAGCTTCTTATTGGTTCCAAACAAGGAATGGAGATAAATGAAAAGTCAGTCACCGCAAGTGTAGTTACAGCAACAAATTTTTCATCAACAAAACAACCTGAAGAGGTCTCCTCAGCTGGTCATTCCTCCTCCTGCAATATTCCATCAACTCCTGTGTACAACTGTACCAATTAAACTGCCAGGAAAAGGGGAGAGGGGGCAGGAGGGAGAACCACTCTAAACTAATTACGAAAAATTGAAATATAAGCCCCCCCCCCCCTTGGATTTTGTTATTGGTTTTGTTTTGTTTTTCCCAAACAGCCTATTTTTAATTGGATTGGTGAACTAGTTCATTTTGTGACCACATTAATCATGGCATTGGCACAGCAAAGAGAGCAGAGAATCAAGGCAGAACTTCTTAAACCAGCTTTGCCACCAGAGAAACTCTAGCCTGGAACTGTACTCCACCTAACCCTGACACGCACACAGACTGGTAAGAAAACAGGCAAGGCTCTTCCTGTGCTTCCATCATTTGTCTAAAGGCTAGACAGAGTTAAAGTGCCTCCTAATTACTGCCCCAAAGGCACATGGAGCTATTCCTTGTAAAGATAAGCTTTTACTAAGGTATAACTATGCACACATGCAGCAATCCCTCTCCATCAGCCTAATGGGAAGCTCCAAGCTATGCAGCTCTTCACCACCCCTCAGCTTTTAATACAGTTTTTCAGTGCATAAATTGAATGTCCTCATCAGCTGTGTTTTCCCATGTTATCACCTCAGGCCATAGAAATGCAAGATAATCCATCCAGTAAGTACTCCTCTATATACACATTAACCGCTGCAACAGGAACAGCGCAGGGACTTGTTCTGGTACTTCACAGAACATTAGGAGTTGGAAGGGACCTCGAAAAACAACCTAGTTCAACCCCCCTGCCAGAGCAGGACCACCCAGAGCAGGTCACACAGGGGTTTGAATGTCTCCAGAGAAGAAGACTCCGCAGCCTCTCTAGTCAGCCTGGCCCAGGGCTCTGTCACCTTACAGTGACAAAGTTCTTCCTTATGTTCACCCGGAACCTCCTGTGTTCCACCTTGCACCCATTCCCCCTTGTCCTATCACTGGACATCCCTGAGAAGAGCCTGGCTCCATCCTCCTGACCCTCATCCTTTACATATTGATAAACATTCATGAGGACACCCCTCAGTCTCCTCTTCTCCAAGCTAAGGAGCCCCAGCTCCCTCAGCCTCTCCTCACAGGGGAGGTGTTCCACTCCCTTCATCATCTTTGTGACTTTGTGCTGGACCCTTCCAAGCAGTTCCCTGTCCTT
>VZRW01002922.1:0-143862 GCA_013398125.1 Aegotheles bennettii
ATAATGATTCTATTCTATTCTTTAGATAATAGTGTCATTTTTGTCCACAACATTTTTGTCTCTTTTCTCCTTCAAGTGTAACAGATGTTTTTAACCAATTCTATTAGCCTTTTTCTGCCTTTACAGCAGAATAATCAGTGATAGATGTATGTATTTTTTTTAGCAGTATAAGCTTTGAAAGAAATGATACAACAAGTCATGCTTTCTTGTGCAGTTTGGGTTTCAGTGCAAGGGCTGCTGAGGTCAATAGGTTTAGAACTCAGCTTTCCTGAAAAATAGAATACAGTTTAGTAAAAAGAATATTTTAAAAGGTATAAATGTTTCCATTTAGCTATTTGCTAGCTTTAGCAAAAGTGACATGCCTTTAGCACTATTGATTCTTACCACTACTGACCCTTTCCATCTGGACTGCTGGCTGTCTGTGGCTTATTTCCATTTTTTCCTGTTGTGGTGGAAGGGCTCTGCCAGCTGCCATATCCTGGTGTCTCAGGGGACTGCAGTCTCAGCAAGCAAAGCAACAGAAGAGGAGTGTGATCTGCTATATACTTTGATTAAATGTACATCTATGACATGGTCCTGTCAAAATTAAGAAGCTAAGGATCGCACCCATATTGTCTTCTGACACACAGATCACTAGTTGTACTGAAGGTGTAATTAATCATTCTTTGCAGTCATGACTAGGTGATGGTCCAGTTATTCATCCTCACTGAGCAGCTCATTGAGGAGAAAGCTATAGAAAGCTGCAGGAGTAACATGAGACATTAGAACCCTCTTGCTCTGGTTTCTGAGCTTTTACAGAGGGGAGCAGTGGCACTCCATGAGTCTGCCAGCATAGCACCAGGCTGAACTTTACAAGAGAATATAATGGAAGTGGTAACCTCACTGAAAGTAAACCTATGGGTATTTGGCATATGTTGCATTTACATCCAAAGTTGCAGCATGGTCAATATCAGACCATCGTAAGGCATGCTTTGCTCTACATTGTGATAGTGATCATACAAAGCTGCATACACTAAGGATAATGGTTTTCATGAGTGCATGCTTTTTACTCTAAATAAACTAATTTAAGTGCTCTCCTTTATGAAAATAAGAACTGTTATCTTACTAACCTGACCAACATGGATCTTGTGTGTGTTTTATCCGTGTTTTAATGTTTGCTTTCTGGCATTCCAGCATGCACCATTCACTCACACTTTTTTCCCCATGACACAGAGACATGTTTTGAAGTAACGTGATTCTGAGTTTTCACACTGTTTGTGTCTCTCCAATTCTAACTTCATTATTACTTTATTACATTTTTTTGTGTTTTCATCATAGAAATTTTGGGAATTTCAGAGTCTCTAGCTGACTGTGTTTCCATACACAAGAAATTCAGTCCTGTGGCCTTTATATGGTGAAATCACCAAAAGGCTGAACCAGGCCTTAGTGTCCTTTACCCCTTAAATCTTGTTTTGAGCCACCATTTCCTTTAGAAATAATGGACAGTGAAACTACTTCATAGAAAGAAATTACTGATCAGCAGCCTCTCAGCCTACATGAGCCCATCTTTAATGAACGCAGGTCAAGGTAAAGAAAACTGCCCCAAAGCAAATGCCAAGCAATATTCATTTCCAGGAGCTATTGTTCATCTGCATTTTCTCTAGTAGGGTTAAGGTGTCCTGCAGCTAGAGGAAAAGTAATGACACCTCCTACCAGTGCACATATATTTCTTTCCTGTGTCAATTCATGTTAGATCTCCAGTGCATAAACTGTCTTCTAGTCTGGACAAGCCCAAAAGGGAATAAATAAAAGGGAGAAAGTAAAAACTTTAATGAATTTCATTATCCTATCACTAGTTGTACTCCTATTTCATGTTTTTTTCTGTCTTGAAGAAGAAGCTTGGAATCTTGAGGTCGCTTTTTACCCTACTTTTTGTGATTTGTTCTTGCACATTGTAGCCAATAAAGACCATGTTATCCTAGTAAGGAGATAATAATGTACAACAGAATAAAAAACAAAGCCTGTGGCTAGCTGATGTGCCACAAAGGAGGCTTTGTAGGCTGCATACCTTGCATTGCTACTGAGGAAATTATGTGACTGTGGGCAAGTCAGAAAATTTCAAGTATCTATGAAAATGTAATCACTCCCTCAGATTAGGTTTTGCAAAAAAGCAGTTTTCTTTGGTTGCAGGGCACAGGACAATTCATAAGCAGAAATATTAAATATTTGGCAGTTCCAATATACCTTATAGGGGTAGGTATTAAAATCTTTTTGAAAAATCCAGTATCACTAGAAAGACCTATAAGTCTACTCAAGCGTTTAATTTATTACCAGTGCTAAGATAAGAATTATACCTTGGGGATTTAAGTGCTTCATATCTTTCTACATGTGAGTATTAAGATGTTCAAACTAGCTGACACTTCTTTTCTTCAAATTACCAAATACAGCCCTAGAGATAGCTCTAGCTACCCTGGAAAGGCAGATGTTCAAAAATCTACAAATATTTCCTGGAAATCTGACCCTTACACTAAGGTTAAAGAGAGAAGACAGAGGGGAGTAAATTCTGCAGCTCCCTTTTCCAGGGTACAGATTATCCTATTTTTTTGGTAGGGTGCAAACTTTGAATCTTTCTTCAATGAGGACTTTTAAATGCACTCTGTAAATGGAAAATTCCCCTTTAAGTTTACAGAATATTCTTGTCCGAAATGTTTTAACTGAAGGGGGACATAGCAGATGCAGCACACAGTCATGTGCCCTGCTTGTGGTTAGCCACACAAAGCAAATTTTTTTCAGATGCTAAGCTTTACTTTTTTTTTTCTTAAGAAAAACGACTGAACACAGCTGTTCTTGACATCAAAAACAGCAAGTGAAGAAATAAAAAGGAACTACGCTATCTAACTAACAGCTGACATTTAGAGTCGATCTCAGTGAGTTTACCTAAGAAATGCTGAGGGCAAGAAAAGGACCTGCTGTACCACGAAGTACCATTTCTCATTTGCTTGAACCTTACCTGTGCATTTTTTCAGCATATCACATCATTCAGTTTGTCTCTGTGTTTACCCAAAAGGTGTTCTTTATCAGGAGCTTGCTGGTGCTTGCCTGGCATTGCTACATCCATCCAAAGTTTTTACAAGAATAAAATACTGCTGTTGCAGACAATATTCACAGAATCACAGAATCCTAGGGGTTGGAAGGGACCTCAAAAGATCATCTAGTCCAACCCCCCTGCCAGGGCAGGGTCACCTAGAGTACATCACACAGGAATGCATCCAGGCGGGTTTTGAATGTCTCCAGTGAAGGCGACTCACCAACCTCTCTGGGCAGCCTGTTCCAGTGATCTGTCACTCTCACAGTGAAAAAGTTCTTCCTGATATTCACACGGAACCTCCTATGCTCCAGTTTAAAACCATTGCCCCTTGTCCTATCATTAGTCATTACTGACAAAAGCTTGGCTCCATCGTCCTGACACTCACCCTTTACATATTTGTAAATATCGTTGCAGAAGTGTTAAATTGAAAGGATACCCCTTTAAAGTTATGATAACAAATGGAAGAGGAAATGTGACTGTAATATGACATTAAAAAAAATCAGAAAACACAAAACCCTTCAAGCACTGCAGTAGAGCCACAAAACATGCTAGTATTTCTAATTTTGTTTTGTGAATCTTCTACTTCCAAGCTTTGTTTTCCACCATAAGCATGCAGTATCCACCCTGTTTTTTTCCCCTGGTTCAAACAGATGTTTTGGAGCATTATGACTGCAAGTTTTCTACCTGTCTGCTCTCCTTCCAATTCTCAATGTATCACTTCACTACATTTCTTTGTCTATGTTTGTATTGAGGCATTTGAGGTGCTTCTGGCTGATGGAATTTATTTGGTAATTTAACTCTCAGGTAGCATGAGAATTTTTCCCCATAACAGTACTTCAGTAATTGGGTTGGTTGCAAATGTGATCATTACTATGCTTGATTTTTCTCCTTGCAAGCATCCTGATTGATTTTTCCAGAATGTGAATTTAATTCTGGATATCCTACCAGAAATATTTCTAAGTGCCCTAACCATCTGTGCTGACAGCTGCCTTCACTCTCCTCACACACTCCAGCCATCCCGACTGCCCCAAGGTGCTCTGCTGCTGCAGGAGAGGAGGCTGGGATGTAAGGTAGGGCTGTACTCTACCTTTATCACTTTATCATGATATAGTGGCAGTCCCTATCCATCCTGATTACGATCATGACCCTCTGTGTGAAGGACTGTAACCACACTGTCTTTTCAATAGCCAGTATGCCTGTCATGCTTCCTAACTGGCTCCTTCTTTGGCTTGCAGGGCAAGTTTGAAGCTTTAATTCCATATTAGACCCAGAGGTTTCTTTGCCCTTGAGTGTTTAGCAACAGTCAAATTGAAGAGAAGAGTTCCCTAGCACTTTCGCAAGCCCGCAATGGCTCTGTGGAAAGGCAAGCTCTTGACACCACAGATCACCCTGTCAGTGATGCAGTTGCAACACAGATAAAAATCAGGGCCTTCCCTAGTCCTGGCCCCTACAGCAGGTTTCTAACCTGTCGAGCGTTTTTCCCAATACACAGAAACCCACCTTTGATCGCATCTTCCAGGCCACTTCTTCCATTGCTAACTTCTTCACCACTTCTCAGCAGTTCACATCCAAAGCCTGCTGAGCTTCGGCTTTGACTCCAGCTGGCAACAACTGTTTTGGTTTTTTTTCCTTAGGCTACAGCTGCTCAGAAGCTTCCTTGCACAAAAGCAGTTATAACTGCAGACTTCTCTTAAAGAATAGACGATTTATAGACTTAAAATCTCCAGCCTCTCAGTCCTATGACCTGGGAGAGAATGGAGAACAGGCAGAGAGGAAGGAACTTCTGCAAAAAGGTTTTTCACCTGGAGCTAAGCATTGTTCTCTGACCCGGACAAATCCATTCACACGTAGCCTATGCCCAACACGATAGACAGATGTGCTTCCTTTAAACAAGGAGGACTGCTCCTTTAACTCAGCTGTCAGAATACACTGATCTGATCCAGCAGGGAAGTCTCCCATCTATGTAGCTGCTTATTCCCCTCACACCAGATGACTGCCTGGAAACATCTCTGAGGCCAAATCTGCAGTGGTTTGCCCTGCAGCAGTCACTGCTGGCTCGCCTGCAGTGAGCCGTCCTTGGTCAAATCCCTCTGGCTGTGTTACAGCCTTGGATTTTTGTATTCTGGAGTAATTTTCTCTCATTTCTTTTTTTGTAAGATGTAAAGTTCCCTTTATGAGTGTTTTGTCTGAAGAGAAGTCTTGACTTCCATTACGTTTAGTTGCAGGGGAGGTGAGAAGGGACACTTCAGGTTGTTTTCAACTGCATTCCTCTGACAAAAAACTTCCTTTAGGTATCGCCATTAACCAGCAGTTTTTGCTTCAAGCGTCTTTCCAAAATAACTGGCCCTGATATCTGTTATTGCTACCAGCTGGCTTCTGGGACATGAATGCCAATAGACAGTTGAGAGTAACCTAATAGCTTTTATTATTTTTCCTACCTGCTTAGCAGAGTCCAGGTTTCACGATGTCAAAATAATCTGAATGTTACCATCCTGTTGAAGAGTTAAACCAGCAGTTTCTGCTGTGGGCTTTCAGTAAGCCAGACAAGTGAGGAGAGGGAGTGTAGTCTCGTTTTAAAGCATCAGTAGATGAATTACTATGCAATGAAAGTCTCTGCTGGCTCAGTGACAACCTGAATCAGCAGAGAGCTGGGGCCTGGCAGAGATGCTGCCACTGCTGCTGCTGCATTTTGCGCTCTAAGGCTTATTCTCTTCTGCCTGTGGCAGAAGCATACAGATAAGTGCCTTGGCTGCTTTAGGGGCTGAAGGTAATTTTAAAATAAAAGTTGAAAGTGTAATATCTTTTCTGTATGCTGACGTCAGCCTTGCGTTCTTGTACCACTATTTGGCCATTCTTTCTCATAAGTAGAAAGGTATCTCCACTGATAAAGGATGTCACAGTGTAAGTTTATTCATGTTTAATTCAATTGGTGTCTTATTGGTCAAATAAGAAGAGAACCATCTATTTTACGGTGCAATCTTTATGGTTACTTCCATGTAACTTCAGCATGAGTCCTCCCAACAGCAGTTACTAATTCTCCTTTCTGATACCACATAGTCACAAAATCTCTGGAACTTGCACACTGCTGTTGCTCTGAACATCAATCCATGAGGAATATACCAATGCTAATACCAACAAAACAGAACCAAGCCTCTACAGTACTCCTTTTGTCACCAGATGTCCCAGAGGTTTGCCAGTCTTCTGTGGCTGTGTATACTGGTAGGGTAAATACAATCATTTACGCAGAGAAACCATCAGATTGCTCCCTGGCTCCATGATAACCACTGCCCTCCCAAACTACTCATGAGGATAGTTTGAGAATGCTAATGTTACAGAGACTGTTCCCAATAGGCAGTTTGAGGCAGCCACACTGTTGTGGAGAGTGTTTACCAGCATGGACACAATCTGTGCCATGCCAATCATCAGCCTTGGTGTCTGGGAACATTCCCATGCATGCTTGGTTTACTAGGGTACACACCAGGTTTACTAGTTTATACTGGTGTACACAGCTCATAATACCAGAGATCTTGACTGTGAAAACCAGGCAATAAGCTTAGATTTAGACAAGGCTGAAACTGCTCATGTCTGAGATGTTTTCCTGTTCGACTAGCTGCATTTTGACTTCCAGAAATTCCTCCAAGTAGTGCTGTTTACTGAAGAGTTACTCCTTCTCTTCCTCCATGACTACTTTTACTTGGGAAGCCGTATTGCTCATTCTGCAACATCCACTTTCTTTTGCCAGGAAGGTGGTTGTTCCTTATTGCTGGGCAAAACTATTCTCAAAGGTGAATTGTCATCAAATCCTTCGAAAGCAGAATTTCAGAACACATTTTATTTCCTAATTTTTATTTTACCGACTCTGAATTTCACTAGATATCCACTTTGGTTTTGGGATTATGATAGTGGGAGCTTCTATTTTGCCATATACGTTCTCTGGTGGCTAGCCTGCCATCAGCTCCCCACTTACTCACCCACCCCCTCATTTTCTCAGGAAGACATTCCTAACCTTTTCACTCTCTTCATATGAAAGTTTTTCCCCTACTCCTCAGCTGTTTTATTGCTCCTCCCTGTAGTCCTCTCAGCTTTATAGCCTGCTGCATAGAACACTGTGAATGCATCCAACAGAGAGATAAAGCCTTTCCTGAGTTATCTGAGGTTACAAGAGTCATTGATTATTCACCATTGTATTCCTTATGCATCCCGATATCTTGTAAGTACCTTAAATTCAGCTGCCATATCTCTAGCTACATGGGCCAGTCCTTGCTTGACTGAGGGCCATGTCAGGGGAAAATTTTAGTAGGAGAGCTGGAATCAGATTTTATGTAGAGAGGGAATAAGTGAGATTTGTCCAGCATGTAATCCGTGTAGTTTGAAAGACAGAACTAAAATGGCTGCTTATTGTATGGGTCTGATAGGGTAATTAACTTGGAAATTAGTGTGTGGAAACATACAGAATCCCTTCGGACTGCGTGGAGATGCTGGATTCAGCAAACAAAATACTTTAGATTTATGAACTGAAGGACAGAACCAACAGGAACAAAGTGTGGAAATGAACAGCATGATTCAGGGTTTCTCAAGACCAAGGCTGACACAAGACTTTCATTGGCAAGGTGACCATGTGTTCTATGAAATGTCCTAGGCTGGAAAGCTAAAAAGAAATACATACTAGCAGCTACGCTTCCAAAATAATTCAGAATTGCTGTTTGAACTGCAGTACATTTATTTTCAAACACACACAGTAAATAACAGTGTACTTGCCAAAGCCTATGCAAAAATCTAGAAAATTATTTTGTAAATATATCCTCCTTTGTAATAAATTACAAAGGAATAATTTTGTATTAAATTTAAAAGGAATAATATTGTATTAAATTACAAAAGAATACATTTGTATTAAGTTGCAAAGGAATGCTAATCGTCACATTTTGATTACAAATTTTGCCTTGGATAAACTAAGACATGAAATAACTTAAAATCGCTTCTTAGTAATTTCTTTGGTGAACTGAGCTTTGAGACCTGCATAACTGAGTAGGGGAAAGCTGAGGGATAAATTGTTTTAACTAAGAAGAGTTTTGTAAGTTTGCAGAGACAGTTTTTAGAAGATGATGTATTATTATTTTTTTTGTGGAGGAGCTTAAAAATACCAACACTAAATTCTGCTAAACGAGCAATGGTATGTCTGACATTGACATGGTATTTCTGTAAGAAAACATCTCTGCTTATAAGATTTTGGAAACTTGCCTTCAAATCCCCTATAAGTCAAGAAATTGTCCCTACCACCCTTTCAAAACACAATCTTGGCTGAAATCTTTGAATCTGTGAGTACTGCTGCTGGATTTCTATCGTCAAAAGCTATTCCAATGGTAGAAATGGACAGGAAAATTTAATATGCAATTACTTAGGTATAGGGGAGAACAGTATACTAGAGCAATAAAGGAAACCTTAATATTCTGGCTACTGAAATAAACGGGGTAATAATAATGTTTAGTAAAATGAGGAGGAAATCATAGCTGAGAAACAAAAAGATAATATGTATTTTGGGTAACAGAATGGCAAGTCACACCCTAATGAGAAAGGACAAAAACGTTGATTCTTTACTATAAAACTCTCCCATAGCACAGCATTTCCTTTTACATACATTCGAAAGCAGGACAGGATGGGGGATGAGGTTTCAGAAGATGGGAAGAAAGCCTATATACTGCCAATTTTAAACAGAGGAAAAAAGGGGGAAGCAGCTAATTATAGTCTTTTCAGTAAAAGGAAACCACTTGGAAGAGTCTTGGTCCTTTGGGACAGACTGGGAAGCGAAGTAGCTTTACAGGATGGCTTTACAGCCGAGTAGTCCCAGCAGACAAAGAGCATCTGTCTAGGCAAGGAAAGGAGGTCAGGTTTAAAAACAAGTCAGCTAGGGTAGAGACAAAGACTGATCCTAATCTCTTAGATATGCTAAACCTGTTTTAAGTTAGCATTTACCATTGGTTGTTTGGGGGTGGAAGGTGTTAAGAACATGTTAGTCCACATCTTTTTAAACATGTCCTCTTTTTCCTAATCTGGGCAGAGACAAAAATGGGTATTTTTTGTCCTTTCAAAGGGAAACAAACAAGCAAACAAACAAACAAAACTCCTATCAGGCAAAGTGGTAATTTATGTAGGAAACAGATGTGTTCTGACTGGATTTCAGTCAAGCTTTTTAGTAACGTATTTAGAAGATTAATTAAAGATTAAATATTTAAAAACGTAGTTACAATGTGTGATCTGAGGGAGAAGTTCTGTAGGAGGCCAGGTGGGAGCACAGCTCAGAGACAGTAATTGGGCCTGAATTGACCCAGAATACTCACATCTGAGAGGAAGTCTCCTGTCTGGGGCTTTGGAGAGAGCTTTACAGGGGCTACCGAACATCACAACATAGGATGGGGAGCCTAATACATTTATACTGGTAGTCCATTACCCTTCCGCAGTATCTTTCTTCTCACATTGTTAAGGTATTTTAGCTTACACCATTCAGCAAGGAAATGAAATAATACTGTTTCCTACTAGTTAACCCAGGTGCAGAGGAGTTATGCACAAGATTTTGTAACCTTTGACCAGGTTGGTGATCACTCACTCATGTGTCTTACCCATAGCAGTCAGTGGGACTGCTTAGGTGTTTTAATTGCTCATCAACATGAGTAAGGATGATACTACCGAGGCCAAATGCCTGGTACACGAGGTTATCCAGTCAGTATGTGGAAAGGGTGGCAGTACTCTCCTGATTCACACCTCTGCTGATCAAATAAGCCCAAGTTCAATAGTATTAAAATATCAAGTCATACACTACAGTAAAATCTGATTGCAAAAGGTAACACATGAATAAAAGTGCAGGAAAAAGAGACCCATGGACAAGCACCACCCAAAATTGTAGACACCATTTAGGGAATCAAATTCAGTCTGCAAAGTCCTCTCTGTGACATTAGTGGTTTTATTGGGTGGAGGAGCTGGTCCCACAAACCATTCTGTGCTATCCAACAGTCAGAGCAAGACTTTTCGGTGCAGGTGTCAATGGACTGGAGGCAGAGAAGTCAGATGTCTGCCTGGATTTAATAAGTTGAAAGGTAGGTGGATCGAGTCTACCTCTGAATAAAAGTTCTTGATTCTGACCTAGGAACGATCACAAACCAGGTCTATGAAGTAAACATAGCCTAATGCATAGTATGAATCATGTAATAATTTATGATAATACTGGATTGATATATTTCCCAAACAAAAAGTTTGTATAGGACTTCACATTCCCAGGGACTGCAGAACTTTTAAGTGGGAGAAAAATATTATTAAAGTGACCATATTTAAATTCAACGTGCTAACAGATTGAGAGTGGTTTGGCTACTTCACAACGCGCCCTGTAGCAGCTCCACCCTTCCAGTCATTTCTTTTAGCTTGTGGCAGATAACTTGTCCCAACAAAAGACGATGCTGCTGGACTGGATCTGCTCGTCTTGTGCCACTGAAAATGTGCCGGCATGGGAGGCCACAGCTTTTTATCCAGGGTCATCTCCAAGAGGGAGGATTATAGGTGGGCACAGTCAGCACAGCATGCTAGTTTCCATTTGCCCTGTTCTCCAGGTCAAAGAGTGTTTTCAAGTTTTTGCAATGATTTATTGAGGAGTCTTTTAAAACTCCAAAGTGCTTTTGTCCTATGTGAGACTGAAACAAAGCAATATTATTTGGGAGATAAAGGCTAATCGTTTGTTAGAAAAACTTTCTGCCAAGTTCCAAACCATTTTGGCTTTGCCTGAGCTGATGGAATGTGTACATTTGGATTTATAAAAGCAGAGGTTTTGACTACAGGAAATTTCTTTTTGCACTTAAATAACAATTCAAGACGAAATAAAACTGCTTGTATCCTCTCAAACTTCAGGAAACTGTAATCCACTTTTTTTTCCCCCTTGTCTCATTTTTCAGGCTTTCATAATAGCATAAATAGAGCTGAAATATCAAATTTTTATTAATGGAGGCTTTAGAGCTTGGTGAACAAAGGAGTTCTTGAATTACCTCCATATTCAGCAGTATACGGGCACTGACACTGCTTGAATACTCTCAAACCACACTCTGCTCAAGTCTACACTCTTCATGTTGATTCTTAAAACTAGACAATATGTGGTCCTTTTTGTAGCCAAATAGACCTTGCACAGATTTATCCTGACACTGGGAACTCTCTCAGAGTTTTAATCTCAACAAAGCTTGATTCACACAGAGAGGTTACATTGCACTGTGTAATTTTACGAACAGAAACAGGCCAATGCATGTAAATGGTACATTTTCTTGGGCACAAGGAGAAAAACTTAGGACTTTGCAAGGTGGAGGATAATGTACTACTTAATTCTAATATCTCATTATTAAAAAACATGACCATGTTCCTGACACGCCCTTTTACTGATCATGGACAAGCTTTGGATCAAGCCTTATGTGAGCCACAAGTCAGAACTGTGGCTGAGCAGACAGATAAACCTCTTTTCATTGATGGCAATACGCCTCAGTACAACAAGCAGGTAGTCACTGCCTGCCAACAGGCAGAGCTGTCTTTTTATAAAATTTAAATTGATTGCCCTTTAAAACCACGGGTTTTGCAGAGTTAGGTTGTTGCCGTCCATGGACTCTCCTACATGGCAGTCTGGGAGGTATAGAGGGATAAGTCCTGTATTTTCTGCCTTCCTGTATTTCCTGTAACAGCAAGCAGGAGCAGTGATTTGCCAAGTTTTAATGCAGTTTCGTCTCATTGCCCTCCCCACCCAGTCCTCTCTGGGGGGAGAGCTGGCATGCCACAGCAACAGCGGGTCTGCCCAAACAACAGAAATTTCTGTGAGCAATGAGGCCATGGAAACTCATGAGAGCCAAACACTCATGTACAGTACTGAAGCCTACTGCATTTACAGTGGTGTCTATGTCTGTTCTCCTGGAGCACAGGAGTACTGTTTAGCTAGGGACAGCTAGTTGTTGCTTGCTATTCTAGCGTGTCTCTGTTTCTTTGCTGTTTCAATAACTTCTTTTTGAAGGTACTTACGGTGTTACAGAATATCACTGCAGTTTGAGTTACTTTTCTATTGAAGGTAGCATATATAATTATCATTTGTTGAGCTAGATGCTAACAGCATTTGTCTACTCAGACATGTAATAGAGCTGCGCTCTTAAATCTTGGCAAATTGTTATTTAGTCTAACCTTACAATTAAAGCCATGCTGTGTGCTCTGTGTTGCTGACTCGCTGCCTTTCTGCTTTAGAAAAGCCTCGGATCTGTGCCAGCAAGCTTGTTGTCAAGGTCACTTCCACTTCGGCCAATATTGTCCCCATCACCTGAAGGCTCACACCCAAAAAAACACTCAGTGATTCATCACTGCAGCCTGGAAAGGCTCAATTACCCACTCAGGGATTCCTAAGTCATGAGTTTGTTGCTATTTCATCATGTGCTTTGCTTTGGATTGTAGGCAACTTCCTTTTCTCAACTCTTTAACTCTGATGGACCATCAGGCATTTAATTGACTCTCTACTACTCATTATTTACATATCCTTCCTAGATATGGGTGCAGTGTGTGTGTATGTGTGTGTTTTAATGACTTGCTGGCCAAATTTCTTCATGGAGTGAATCACATTCTTCTGCCAAATCATTCCTCCACCACTGTCAGCCAACAGAGCCTATTCAGATGCAATAGTCACAAATAAGGACAGTGTGGTAAGAAACTCAGGAGGAGCTTGAAAAACAGTGACAAGATCGTATCTCTGAGAGGCAATTTATACTGGAGTAATGCAAATGTGTGCAGGTCTGGCATCCCCAGGGTTTCTAGTGTTGATCTTCATCTGCAAAACAATGTCAGCTGTGCCCTATTTTTTTCTCTAACATCCTTGTACTCTCATCCCTACAGAGAGACACGCTGAAGGAAATGACCCAATAAACATGAGTAAACCCAGAGCTGACTCTATATAATTTGCCTATGTAGAATATCTGACTACTTTTTCCAACGTAGTATAGTACCAATTCTCGAAATACATTCCAAGTCACATTTTCAAATAAGGTCAGCTTATAAATAGACATCAAATGAAAATGTTTTCAAAGGGATTTTGCACAGAAATCTTACAAAAGCTAGCCCTTGATAGCTGCTATGATGACTGCCACAAATACTTTGGAGGAAGCAGCAATTATTATACACAATAGGAATTGATATAATTTATATTAGAATTAGATTTACATCAGGATAAATAGATTTAACACAGCTTCTTGGGCAAGAGTCAGTATCCTTTTTTTCCATGCAGCAACTATCAAGGTTGTATTCAGTAGAGGCAGTAAGAACATAAACCAACACAACTCTACAATCTCTAACAAATCTTTAATTTCACCCTAATGACCTACATACTTTTAACCAACCTTCACCACTGTATCTGTATGCATCTCTTTCAGGCTGGTTTCATGCATAATAACAAACTAATTTTCAAGAAGACCTTCAAAGAGCTTCACAATTACCTTTACATAAGTATCTCAGAATCACCCTGACTAGCAAACTACATAATTAGATCCAAACAGGACCAAAATTCAGGATGTTTGATAAAATATTTCTTTTTCACAAGCCAGAGAAGGAAATTCAGTGTCAGATACATCCTGAGATGATGTATGGTATCCTGCAATCAAGAGGCCTCTATTCTACAAAAAAGGCATTTCCTTTTCCTATCTTCTCCGTTCATCAGGACTGTATTGCTTACTTGGGAAAAGGAATTGAGAGGTGGGTTAATTTTTTAACAATATCATGCTAAAATTAGGTTAATCTCCTTCTCTGCCTTAGGGAGATATGCCAGAGGGATCAGGAATTAACTGTTACCACAACACTGTTATAGAGATGGCAAAACATACTGTAGAGATAAATGAATTCAGTCTGAGATGACTTTTTTTTTTTTTGCCATCCTCTGGAATAGCTGAGGACATGCCCTTGCACTGTGTGTAATGGACTAGCTCACCCTTTCCCCAAAACAAATCCAGCAGAAGTAAAGGCTGCTGAGCTGAAGTAGCTCCACTTGTTTCTTAAGGAGAGTTGTAAAATCACTTTGTGCTGGATCCAAGAGCAA
The DNA here is from genome assembly GCA_013398125.1 of Aegotheles bennettii. Taxonomy (NCBI): domain Eukaryota; kingdom Metazoa; phylum Chordata; class Aves; order Caprimulgiformes; family Aegothelidae; genus Aegotheles; species Aegotheles bennettii. Next base: position 14,148 of record VZRW01002922.1, read on the forward strand.
TTCTCTTTGCTGTCCCCCTAAGGCTTCTGTCTAACATAAATTATTCAAACACACATGGGCATTAACATATAACGTTTCATACAGCTTTGATTTGATGTACTCTTCTGTTCTGTAGCCAAAGCTGCTCATTGGAGACTTAATTTCCTGAAAACTAGTTCCTAAATCTAATTTTTTATCTTGCCACAATGCAACATAACTAGGAGGAGTATCAGCCCCTTGCATGTTTGCAGTATCCCCTCTCAGACCACTTGCACAAATCTCAGCAGATCAGAGTAGTTTAAGCAGGCTGGCATCCTGAAAATGTGCTATTAATATTGCATTTTGTGTTATTTGTGAAAGAAGTGCCATATCTTTTCTGAAATAATTCTTGCCACAACTGTCACCACGCATTGTATCCACTAGTTTGACTGTAATCACTAAATTCATTTTTAGAAGCAGATGATTATTGATATGTTAAGTAATGGAAACATACACCTTAAGAATTAGATTTCCTTTTCAACTGAAGAACTGAGCATGTTTTTTGTTTAGCAGAAGGCACAATAATATTTAAGATACCAGAATAATGGTGTATCCTAAGTCCTAAGAAGAATGGTATCCTATATATTAGGAAGCCTTTTCAGCTCTTCCCAAAATTGTTTGCCCATGCTGATGCTGACATGAATTTCTTTGAATTAAGGTATAACTGTTGGCCACATTCTGTGTTTGAAATGACATAATTTTCCTTGTCTTGACTTTTTCTCTTCTAGCTGCATTCTCAGATTTCCTCAATTCTTATATTCTGTTATGCACTTCAAAAGTTTTGAAGAGTGATTCTCCTGTGATTATGTAGTCCAGATTATAGTGAAAACACTACAGATAGACATATACAAGGTCTGAAAAAAATAGTTGCACAGATGGCCAGCTGGAAAGAAGTAGCTAAGTTATGGGAAAACCAGCTGTATTTAGTCTTGAGATGGATGGACCAGGGGGACAGGAATTTCCAGCTTCAATGAAAGGAGACAACAGTAACTTTGGATAGTTACAACATATATTGCTTGAACACTGGAATCCCTTTAATTAGATACTGATGATATCAGTATATCAGACACAGATAATAGATACTGACACATTTAAATACATCCCCAAAAAGATAAGAGTTTCCTGGTTTTGCTTAGTCAAAATGTTTCATATTTCATTTGGTTTAAATGTCCAGCAATTGATGTTTTCAGTCAGATACACACAGCTGGATCTGGCTTGTTTCAGACCAACATTTTCCATTTGCCTCATATTAGTCACTTTTGGGAAAGATCAGCTTTCTGGGACTTCAGTCCATTTGTTCCAGGGTCATCTTTTACTGACTTCGGGTCTGTTTAGACAGAGGATTTTTGACACAAATATTGTGTAAAGCATAAATATAGCACAACACCCTCCATGATTGTCAGCTCAGTGATAGAACTGGATGCTTCTAAACAAAGCCAGGAAACAGTCAAAAGTATCTTGGAAGAAAAAGGCAGGAGGACAAAGAAGTAACCTTTTAGTCACCTCATATCATCAGGGCTAAGAATGCAAGCAACCTAGCTTAATTTAATTCAAGCATCATACAATCCTCTGACAAATTCACTAAATTTAGATGTCATATGTTAAAAAATATAAAGAAATCAAATTTTTCAATTTTATCTGCACATCAAGTGACAGTGTAAGAAAATTATTTCCAATATTGCCATTCACCGCATTTTAAGGTCTATTGCTCTTTCCATAAGCAACTCCCTCATGGAGAAGATGGATTTCAGCTGTACAAGCTCCAATCTGGACTGAAATCTGGCATCAAACCATCTGGACTCATAACATTAATAATACTAATCAAAAGTATGCAATGCTTTCAGAAGCGCTATTTTCATCTATAGACCTAACATATTTTCCTTGCCTTGTCCTGCTACTTGGGGTGGCCAAGGAGAGCACTCAAAACTCAAAAGTGAAGTGGATCTCAGTGTCTCATGAGTTCCCTCATCCTCAGACCTCTCCAAACTATGGAGGCTGGAGGCGTGCCACAGCATGCTTCCCCACCAGCCTTCTGTGGGTGCACACAAATCTTCCCTCTCTCTCTCTTGGTATGAGCCCTCTGGTAGTCCCTGAGAAGGCTGGGAAGGCACGGCACCGTAAGTTCAAGGTGGTCCTCCTCAGCCCAGCTATGCCAGCCTCAGGGCCACGCTCCTCTGTGCAGCACAAAGCAGCTGCAGTGCAGGAGAGGATCTGGCTCTGCAATTAACAGCAGGAGCACACACTAAGCTCCTTCTCAGAGCACCAGGCGCAGACAGACGAGGTTGTGTTCACTCGCACACAAGCAAGTATTTATTCGGTCCTCTGCAGACGGTCTATCTTGCAGGCGCCCGCCTCTCAGCTTCCCATCTCCTCAAGCAGGAGAGAAAACACAGGAGCAGATGCCAAGGACTCCGGAGTTTCAGCTTGACTGCTGGTACTGACTCATTGTTTGGCCTTACTTAGCCATTTAACCTCTCTGCCTCTAGTTCCCTTGCTGAAAAGGACAAAGAAGCTGGATTTGACTGGGCAAGACAGCTCTCCCCAGGAGACAAACAGGGGGGCTGCTTTGGAGAGCAGTGGTGGCTCTCTTCCAGGGCAGCCGGCCCTCAATGGAGACAGAGCAAAGTGCAAGGGGCAGAGTTGGACTGTGACCTGTAGTACACCACTACTAATCTTTAACTTCTGAAAATTATTTTCCTGAGCTCCAGTAGCGCAGCTCCCTGTAGCTGGTATAACGGAGACAGCAAGCTATTCTGTCTCTCCTCACTTTAACAAAGGAAATCATGGCTTAAGTCTGCTTACCAACATGATCCCCTCCAGTTTGGAGTGGGTGGCTTCCCTGGGGAAGAGAAGGTCACAGAAAAGGCTGCAGGTAGGACCAACAGGCCAAGCTTTGGACACCAAGAGGCATTTGAAGCAAGGGAACTGCTCTGCCTCAGAAAACACCTGGGTGTCCTTGCTAGCAGTATAACATCATGGTTTTATTATTATTAATGATGATTAAGATAATGAAGATTCAGTTCTTTTTTTTTTTTCTTTTTTCAGTTATTTTTCTGTTATCTAGATTTTAAAATTCTGATATGGTGGTGTTTCTTCCTCAGCCATAAAAAGCAAGGGTGGAGGTTTTCATTTACCACTTGACTGCAGGAGCTGAAGCTCTGCAGAGCAACCCAATGGCTTTTGACAAAAGCATGAAAGCCAGCAACACAAGAATCTGCCAAAGCAGGCAACTTGCCAATATTAACAGATAGAAGAGATGGGAAAATATTTCAAAGCACCAGTGAAGAAGCTGAAATGTTCTTTGACTGAGGGGTGTCTTTCTACATCAGCTCAGCCAGGATGAAGGTAGAAGAGGGAGCTGTGCAGTTCTGGCCAACACAGCTGCACTAAGCAGAGTCTGAATATCTGCTAGGAGACCAGCTGGCCAGCTGCTTTATAACTTCTATCGCTCTTGCAGGGACACAGCAATGAAGCATCCACAGCAAGGGTGGAAATAAAAACTTGGGCATGTGTCCACCCCACACATCCCACCCAGGGCACCATCCTTGCAGGTGCAAAGCTACGCTCCCACCCACAAGGCGAGGGGCTGTGCTGGGGGCTTGCCTGGGGAGGAAGTACAGTTGGGGTGGGCTGGGAACAGAAGACTTTACTTTTTTTTTCATCCCCAAAAGAAGTCAAGCAGAAGTCAGAAGAAATTCAAACCAGTAAATTAATCAATCCAGTTGGCCTTGGAAGACACATCTCAATTTCCTGCTCCAACACAGCCTTAATTAGATGCCTCACAGGAAGCCTTCGAAGGAACTTAAGCACCATCCATCTATTTATGTGCCTGCACTCCTACCAAAATTGCCAAAGCAGGTAGAAGGTGCCTACCATCTTTGCAGAGCTGGTCTTCACTGGCTGGGTGTGACTGTGATGGCAGAGAGACAGGGGCACAAGAAGTTCGTCTCCAAGACATGAAGGGAGGAGACAGAAGAGTCCAAACATGTTTAGCACCTTAGCACAGGGCCACAGGCAGACTGTGCACAGGTAAGGCAATTGAGTTACCAGCCAGTCTGCCAGCATGTATCCTGGGCTAGTTGCAAGAACAAATGCAAACAGTTCAGACGTGACAGTGACAAGTACTGTACCAGCACCTCAGACAAAAGTAACATCCCCACCCTGATGGCTAAATATCCCAAGGCAGTTGCAGCTCAGGGAGTTGAAATGGGGGAAAGCTCCTACACAGAAGCACAGAGTCCTCTACTAGGTCTTGCAAAGCCCCAGGTTTTGCTACCCCTTGGTGAGGTTACTCTGGTGTGTCAGCTCCTGCCCCAGTGAGGGACTGCGGTGCAGTCTGCTGGAAGAGATTTTGGCCCTCAACTTCCCCTAGGCCTCTTTTTGCAGAAGTTCTGGTCTCAGGTAACATTTCAGATCTCACATTGTAAGGAAAAAAAGCCAAAGCATGCTGATGAAAGACCTAATTAAAAGATATTTCAGTGACTAATATGTCATATGGAGAGGTAACTCACTTTTTGTTTCAGAATTAGGGTTTGGGCAAGCCGTTCTTCACAGAGGCTATATTGCACTGAAGGGATTTAATTAATACTGTGAATTTTACATGACAAATCATACTATATACTGCCCCATAAATTCTTATACTCATGTCAAATACATGGATAATTATGTGAGAAAACCTACAATCTGGAATATGAATGTTGTCCAGCCTCATGAGGAAGGACATTCTGCTTCACAGTGGGTTTGCAATCTGTTAGGGCTCAGGTTGGCTCTAAAGCGGTAGTTACTTAATGGAGTTTAACATTTGGGAAGGCAGTAATTGCACACCGTCAGGTTGAAACAGGAGAGGACAGCAAAAATTTTGGCAGGAAGAAAACTGAAAGTCTAATCACAAATGTAAAGTAAAAAAATGGGATATGCTAATGATCCTACCTTGTTAATCTGAGGTTCTCTGTTGCAAATACATCCTGAAGAGAGGAGACACAACATACATCAACTGCACCTTGAGAAGACAGAATATACAGCATGATCAAACCCTTTTTAGTGTCTACAGCTTGTCACCTAGATGAGATGAAATGCAAAAGACTCTCGCCACTAGATAAGCAACTGTGGCTTTCATTACTGCCTTTTATATGAACCTGGTGTGAGTTTGGAACAATTACTAAAAGATGACTGAAACCTCAGGCATGTCATGGCAAGGAAAAGTTCACAGATCAGTCATGGTAAAAGGTAAAGCTGTTTCAGAGCACAGGTGTTTTTTGGGTGCTTTGCTTAGGGAACACCTACCTTCTGCATAGACACTTGATTGAGCCCCAAATTATCAAACGGGCAAAAATGGTTGTATGGTGTCATTAGTGTGGCATCCACAACTTCTCTGGGCAACAATACTGGTTTGCACACTCCTGGGAGGCAATAATGAGGATCTAGAAAGCTAATAATAAGGATAGCTACAGCACAGGCACACGTTCAGCTCTGGATAACCATGAAGTTGTGGGAGGAGTCACAGTTATTAGTACTTAGAAAACCTGCTCTCCACATTGAAGATGGTTGGATCTAGACATCAAGGGAACAAAGTTGGAGGGACATTTGTCTTCTCTTTCCTATTTTGCACTTGCTAGAGACAGTCCTAGCATTAGGACAATTCAACTGCTCAGCTCTCTCATCACACAAGTTTGACAGACATTAGTGAATATAGTTCACAGTTGATCTGTGCCAACAATGAGATACAGTCAGTCAGGCCAGTCCAAATATGAAAAGTCAGAGTATTTCCTCTTCTCTTCTGACACTGTGTGTTTAAAAAGGGACTGGCCTGGGTTCTGGCTTACATGGTGAGTGCAGCACTGAAAGGCTCTGAGGCTAATGTCATTGCAAGGTCTTCACATTGGAGAGTAGATCTCCAGTGGCACCATGACTGTGTAGCATCTGCACAGTGTTCCTCTTGGATTGAAGAAGCCTGGATTTTGGCACTTTGCCAGCTTTTTTCTTTTGCACTGGATTCCTGAAGATACTCTCAGCTAAGCCTGGCCTATGGCAATTTATAGGGCACCAACCTGCTACTCAGAGAGCAGCGGGGCATGCAGCTATCACTGGCTGGGACAGCACAGAGATTGAAGTCACTTTTGTACAATCTCTCCCAGAGCTTTACCATTTATGCTCATCATATGGGATTCATCTCTTTTGCTGTTTCAGGATCTGGAAGGTGGCAGCAATATGGCTCAGGAAAGTACTTCCCTGATGCCTGGGAGAGGCAGTGGGGAAGAAGAGACATGATTTCACATTTCAACATCTTGGCATTTCAACATCCGTGATTCTGTGACTCTGCATGTTTGAACCCCTGCGCAACTCTCAGCAATCTGAAAGACGCAGATTTTAACGAAGCCAACAGAGCTGCACTGAGATCTTCTGAACCTGGACTGCAATCTGTCCCCACAGATTCTGGAAGAGTAGTAATAGGTTTCAGTTCAGTATAAAGCCATGTGTCTTGGTAGCTGCCTACACCAAAGACACTCTCCTGTGCCTGGAAAAGTCTGGCAGAGCCAGAGGTTCTCAGTTCTGTTTCTAGACCATGAAAATGACTGCTGTCATTTCTGCTAGCAATTGATACCATCTTTGTGACAATGACAGCCATTTGTTTCTTACCAAGGTAATAAATAAAAGTAATAACAATAAAAAAATTAAAATCTGGGCTTCTTTTAAGTCCAGAGCAGCAGCAACAGCAGCAAACAAGAACAGCTTACTTTTTTTAATGGATTACTAAGTTCAAAAATTGCAAGTTGTCTGAGAAGTAGAATTTGGGAACCATTAGATCTTATTCTCTTGATATTTTAGATATTGTTAGATTCCTGTGTAGCATCTAACATATCATGGCCCATGCTACCACAAACTTACTTTCAGCAGTGAACCACAGAAAATACATTCCACTTAAGAAATATAAATGCCACTTTGCATTAATAAAGTAAACATCAATTTAAGCGCAACATTGTAACATTTTCTCTCCTTATGGGATGGCACAAGAATAAAGTGTCCCCGAATGGAGGCAGGTTAATTCCTGACGATAATTCAGATAGTGAGGGCAGAAATCTTCCTCTGTTTGCTGCCTGCAACCTGCCATGACTATTAATGCCAGAGCACATGTTTATCTACACACAAATACAGTTATCACAATGTGCGTAGGTGTAGGCATATGCATATACTAAACATATATGGTAAATGTCTGTGTGAAAAATACTTGATCCCTGGCAATTCCATAATGCAGTGTATAGTTAAACCACATCAAAGTACAACACATATTACTCCATCAACCTGGAGCACCTGAGGACTGCAGAACGTGATAAACCCCAGAGTTCTCAAATTCAAAATCACTGGTGTGGGTTTTCACTGTAGTAGGTAAATTTAACTAGACACAGCTCTTCTTTAGGGGGAAGGGAGAGAGCAAGAAGCCACATTTTATGTATGAGGAAACAGAGGATTAAGCAAAATTGCTTTTTTGTCTGGGAACTGCATCTTTGTATTGTAACACAACATTAGTTCCCAGAATGAACCTAACCAGCGTGCAGAACATTTGGTACAGTAAACATGATGACAATAAACAACTTGCTTGAGATCACACAACAAGTCAGTGATCCAGCTTCCTGACTGAGTCCTACGACTCAGTCACTGAGGGATGGTCTGCACAGCACACTCGCTCCCTGGCTCTGCTGAATGACCACCAAGGTAATTTGCCTACAATTACTGTGCAGATGGGCCTTAAATGGTTTCCAGTCTTACAAAAACCCCTCAGTACTATTGTCCTGTATTCAGAACAGGGCTTTTGCCTCTTTTCAATTACAACATGAAACATAACTTGAAAGTTCATGAGGTTTGAGTGTTTGTGAAGCATCAAGTTTCCATAGCAACAGCTATTACAATTTTCATTTTGTTTCCTACTTTTTTTTTTTAATTCCCTGTGTAATCTGTAGCTTCAGCCAAGCAGCCAGTTCAGACCTCTGTTCTCTCCAGGTCAATGACATTTTTACAGGATTTCTGAGGACTTTTACTTTCACCGCTGCTCGCTGAGATGCCAATCTTTTCAGAAGCACCTTTCTGCCCAGTGCTGAGCTGAACCAGAGCCAGACTTGCACTCTAGGCCGTACTTGTCTTTCACACTTCTCTCTTCTTCTCCAACTATCTGTTCTTACCCCATCAAGCCATTTGTAAGTAATAATTTAAATTACTTTGGAAAAGACTGAACTGTTGGAAATGCAGTTGCCTGTTTAGGACATGAGGTACAGGTACCCGAAGTCTCTTGGCTGCACACCTTTTACCCACTCCTTAGAGCTCCCTTTCAAATCCTTTAAACAGCCTTATAGCATTGTAAGTATGAACCACAGTATATGGCACATGCTACCTGCCAGTGACTAATAGCACCCTTCTGGCCATCTATAGCCTCTCATCAAACTGAGCACTTGAGTAACGCTGCTTAATTCAAGTTCTCTGAGACATAAATAAATAAATGCAGCAACAAATAGGCTGCATTTCCAGTATAGGAGGGAAGGGAGCTAAGGAGCCCTGACCTGGCTGGTTCGTTTGTGTGCTCAGAGGAAGAATGACTGCTGCTGGGTCAGCTGAGCCCCAGGACGTTGCACACCAGAGCAAGTGGACTCATCACTTACTGCAGCATTACTGGGCAGCACTGGTGTTCCCCATGACTGAGGGACTAACAGAATATTGTTAATCCACAAATGCTTTATAACTGGTAGATGTCTTGAAATCCCATATTATGTTGCACTTGGTTAGGTATTTGCTACTGTTGCAGCTTTATCTGGGGTGGAAGCATGGGAAGTGCTGTTTTTAGGGTCCTTTTGTGCTGCTGGAGGGTAAACTATGTTTACTCTGTGTGCTGAGTAAGCAAAATTTGCATGTAAAAGTGAAGTAGACTCCATATATCCAAACAATTTCAGTACAACACATCCTGAAGTGCAGAACCATGCACAAATAACCTCCTTACCTAGACTTAGGTATTAGTTCATCCCTGTAGAAACACAAGACATGTTCCTCCTTTTCTCCCTTCCCTTCCTTCTCCCCTTCTCCTCCTCCATCAGTCTCCCAACAGACCTCCATTTCTGAATGAGATGAAGACGTGACTTTCCTGGTACACACAGAATGAGATACTTAGTGGGTGGGGTCAGACCTTCACACAAATACCATCAATCAAATACACAATCCATCCAGCTTTGCAGCCTTTCCGAGAGCACTTTGGCTGCGAGTACTGGCCAGAGAGGTACCAATGTAAAGCTGCTCGTGGCACTGTGCAGTGCTGCCTAATGTAAGACTTACATCATCATTGCCAACAGATTCTCCCGAGTATCTGGAAAATTAAGTCCTCCACACTATCTGGCTTTTCATAGCAAGGAATTGGGATCTGTGTTGCACTGCAACCTTATCACAACTGCATGACGAACACAAGATTTCTTTCCAAAGAATCATGCCAGTTGTCTTACTAATTTTGGACAAGTTGGCATAGGTAGACTGTCACCATACACCCACTAAAAACTAAGTTATTTAAAATTTTCACCATCTTCCCTATGCTTTCAGGTAAGACAGTAGGATCTAAGTACTTGTTCAGCTTTTTTTCACTTCTACTGCAGCTTAGGAAAAAAAATTCAAAATAAAATCAAATTCAGTAAGTTGTTCTGAATCTTCTGTGAGATGTTCCATTAAAGATCTCTTCAAGCAGAATTAACCAAGCCTCACAAGCTTCCCTAAACAACTACAGTTATTCTTTTTTTACAGAACAGCCCCAAGTATCTCATGGAAGCAGTGAAGAACATGGCTCGAGAAAGTAGAGTTGGCTGGGTAGCAGTTCTTCAGTAAAGCATTTAGGGCTCAGTCAGAGTCTCAGATCTGGCTTTCCTCCATCCTTGCACCTTATAGGGTGCTGCCAGCCTGGCAAGAACTGGGAGGAGGGGAACGAGCATGGCCAGAGAGTTTGAGCCCCACCAAAGTAAACCAGCAGAGTATTAGCCCAAAGAGGAAAATGCAGCTGTCAGTGCTGAAAAAAGTGCTGTCTGCCCAAAGTGCCCCAAACAGCCATGACATGGGGTAATGGGAGTGGGTGACCTTGTGGGAGATTAAATTTAGGCACTAAGAAAATGTGACTAGTGGTGATGCTACTGAAGCAAGAGAAGGTGTGAGCCTGGAGGGGCTGTGAATTCTCTCTCATTACACACAGTATAATAAAAATTGTTCAGGTGTTACAGAGACAGGTATTGATATGTGTTGGGACACAAGGATGGGTAGATGCTTTCAGGGTCCCTTCCCGCAATACTTCTTAGTGACTATTTCCTGAATTCAACCTGAGTTTTAATACTTTCAACTCATATCTTTCACTTTCTGTGAAACATAACCTACTGCAGTACTAATACCAGATTAACAACTTTACTGGACCTCTAATTTAGTTTCCTCACAGTGAAAATAGGGGTGGGGAACACAAAACCCATCCTTATAAAATTTCACTTCCCGTAGAGTTAAATTTTCTCTTCCCAGAGCCTAGGACATGAGTTAAATAAGAACAAATGATCCCAATTTTGAGACAGGAAGGCTTTTAGCAGAAAAAAAAGAGCTAATTCCGTGAAAGACACAAAAACTCACTTTCTTGGAAATTATAAAAGACAAATAAAAACTCAAAATCCCATAATTTAGTCAGGGCAACATTAAAACAGCAAACAAGAGAGGACAGCAAAACATAATCTGTTTACTAGCTCACTCACACATCTAACTCTCATCACTGCAGAGTACTGCTTCTACATTTTAAGAATTGAACTTGGCATCGATGTAAACCCATTTACTTAATTGTTCTAGTAAAACATTAACCCGAGGCAATAGTGATTCAAAGCTTCGCCGATACAGCAATAGAGAGGTCATATGAAAAGGGACTTTTTCCCCCAATTTTTAATCTTATCTAAATCTTTGTTGATTGAACCACTGGATGACAAGGTTTTGTATAATACCGTGTGCACTAGCTTCCAATACCTGTTACATATGACAGGTAAAAATATCAGTCACTTAGCCAGTTTTGCAGCATTACAGGTACACAGGAAAAGACTTTCAGAAGACCTTGACTGCAGACGGAACTTTATCTCTTGGAAGTTGAGCCCTGGGTGCATAATCCTATATCCTGACATTACTGAACTAATATGATGAACATCAAACAGTGATGAAAGAAAAATAAAATTACAAGCAACAGATATGCTCTAACACTGGGTGAGTCCAATTTCTTTTCATATATGCCTGTTCACTCAAGTGTTAAATATTTCCTGAATTATAGTACACATAACCTAGCCTCATCCTTTCTAGAAAGACAGGCACTAAATCATTTATAGGTCAAGTCATCCACCAAGCCACTTACACAAAGTAATCTGCTATCTGGAAGCTTTCAGAAGATTTTCAAATGAGCTCAAGGAATTACTTTAGATAAAACTCAGAAACACCTGCAGAAGTACATTGAAAGAATCAGAATCATAGAATCATGGAGGTTGGAAGAGACCTTCAAGATCATCCAGTCCAACTGCCTACCTACATCACCACTAAACCATATCACCCAGCGCCACATCCAGATGCCTCTTGAACACCTCCAGGGACGGTGACTCCCCCACCTCCCTGGGCAACCTATTCCAATACCCAATCACCCTCACAGTGAAAGAAGCTCTATTCTAAGGCATACTTTCTTCGAGCAGGAAAACAAAGATACTAGTCAGCATTAGATGCATGTGGCTGAAAGTCCATATTATAGTGGACTTGCATGTAAAGAAAATCAAAGCATAAAACAAAATTGTATAGATTGTTTAGAAGGGTTTTCTAAGGAAAAACAGGCAACACCCCCACCCCCCTCACCCCGAGCTTGTGTATTCACACATGGGTGTGCATCCCACTAATAACCTTGAAGCTACCAGAGAATGATGACAACCAACTGCTGTATGGTGGGGTGGAGGTGGGCATTCAGTCAATGTGCTGAGGGCAGTGCTGCCATTCTGAGACACCAAGCAGGCTGGTGGACTGAAGGGATCTCTGTGGAGTTCAGCAAGGACCAACACCCAGCAGCCAGACCACAATAAACCCCTGCAGCAACGCAGGGAGCAGAACTGCAAGGCTGTGGGAGACGGTCATGCTATGTGGGGCAAGAGAATCACAGGAAATAAGAGTTTTGGGCAGGAAATTGATAGCCCAAGACCTTCAAGTGAAGAGGAGGTGGCAATATATCCTTTGATCACCTAGTTCAGACTCAGAATTGGTGTGTTTTCAATTTAGGAAGCAATCACAAACACTGACCAGAGTAGTGGTGACAAGTGACATTTAAGTGCAAATAACAAAGATGAGTGGGGCCAAAAAAAAGGAACTGCTTAAAAAGCCCAGAAACGTAGAGCAGCTCTTTTCCCATATGAACTGAATGTGGCTTTTTGTTTATTTTTGAAACATATTTAGTTGACAAAACCAATACAATCTTGTTATTCCTCTATTCTTTAAAACCTATGCAACTGTAGAGAAAACTTTTTTCAACTCATGCATCACCAGCAAAAGTTAAAATTTATCTGCTCACTTGATCATAAATATAATTGCATCTTTGTTATACCTGTAAATTCCTATGTTCACTAAGCAAACTAATACTGTGTCCAGTTCTGGGGCCCCCAACATAAGAAGGACATGGAGCTGATGGAGCAAGTCCAGAGGAGGGCCACGAAGATGATCAAGGGGCTGGAACACCTCTCCTATGAAGACAGGCTGAGAGAGTTGGGGTTGTTCAGCCTGGAGAAGAGAAGGCTCTGGGGAGACGTGATAGCAGCCTTCCAGTACCTGAAGGGGCCACAGGAAAGCTGGAGAGGGGCTTTTTACAGGGGCATGGTGTGATAGGACAAAGGGAAATAGGTTCAAACTAAAGGAAGATAGATTTAGATTAGATATTAGGAAGAAATTCTTTGTTGTGAGGGTGGTGAGACATTGGATGGGGCTTTGAGCAACCTGGTGTAGTGAGAGGTGTCCCTGCCCATGGCAGGGGGATTGGAATGAGATGATCTTTAAAGTCCCTTCCAACCCAAACCATTCTGTGATTCTATGATACAGACCTCACCATCTGCCAACTTAAGAACTGAACATCTGAAACTGTGTTTATACCGAAACTGTGTTTACAGTGGTTCCCCGTCCCAGAGTTGCAACTAGAAATCAAAAGAGGAACACTGCTAAATGTTCCTTTAGAAAAACTTCATGGTAGAAGATCCTTACAACAAAATCAGAAAAACAAAGCAGGACAGAGCAACATCCAGAATCAGTCATTGCCATCTAGAAGAAGAAACTGCAGAAGAAACTGTAGAGAGAACTATTTATGCAACTCAAGTGACAGAAAAGAAACCTGAAAACATTTCCTGCTCCTTATTTGGAGCAGAACTGCAACTTATTTCATTGTCCATTACAAAGAGATTTACCATTGAACATGATGAAGCAAAACACTGCCTAAATCTGTGAGGACAAAAAAACCACCTCAGATATACTGTCTTGGAACAGCACCCGGCTCTGTGAGAAGAGCCTGCCTGACCCAGATACAGCTTCAGATGGAGCTTGTCTTTACTATGGGAACCTATGAAAGGTCAAGAAGTGTTTACAATGAAAGCCCAAGTTTTATTAGAATATAAACCAGAATATTTTAGAAGAGAGAAAACTCAGCGTAACAAGGTACACTCTGAGTACCTTGAAATACTAGGTATACCAGAAATAAAAACCGCATTTCAGCTTGCCCAGTACATCCTACAAACAGTAGTTCTCACTGCAGGGCTTTTCAGAAGTGCTGCAACCTCTGCACATTTACCTCTGGGTCTCAAGGGTCTCTTTCCATCACCTGAGAGGCAGGACCTTGTTCCTGCACCTTGCTCTTAGCTCTGCAATCTCTCCCTCTCCCCTTGCAACCTGCTCAGCAGAGCCCCTTGGCAAGACATCAAACCTGGATATTTGTTTTATTGTTGATTTGAGTTATATGTGATCAGATATGACAGACACAGAGTCTTGAAAAGTTGTGTTTAAAAAAAATATAAAAATAAAGCAGACTTCCTACACTCAAGAATAGTACCTTGTTCTTTTAATCTCTTATCTTATTTAGAAAACACAGCTCATTTAATTACAGAAGTCTACATATGTCAAGAATAATGTTACGCCAACACACTATTTGCCATTTATGTACCCCTGAAAAGGTAAAAACAAAATAAATACAAATCCTTTAAGTAAGTGGGGCTGCCTGCACTGGCTCAGAGATTTTGTCCTGTGAGCTGTTTTTCTGTTGGAAATTCCATGTCTTACCTAAACTTACCAGCACTCTAAAGAGGAGTATTCAAAATTCTGATTTCACACACAGAAGCAAGTGTATGTTTGTATTTCAAAATTACTTGCAAATTGTAAAATTAATCTTAATAAACAACCATTTTACACTGCATGTTCTTTACTGCAGGTTAGGACTCAAGCATTTCAGTTATATAAAACTGCCTAATTATAACCCTGGAGAATAATTTTAAAAGCTTTCCTTTAAACCATATGGATTCCGTAGAAGGAAACAAATCAGCAAGCAAGAACAAGTATCCAGCTCAAACTTATCAGCCCACTTCAGGGCACCCAGTTACCAACCAGCATGAACTGTGCAGATGAGCTGCAGGTCCGGCTGCAGTGGGGAACAGATAACCTGCTGGTTACTGTGGGAGCAGGCTTGCGAGTCCTGCAGGCTACCAAACCACAGAGCAGGGAAACAAGAGTCATTAGTCTTGGGTGTGGTTGGGTCTCTGGGTGGGAAAAGTGAGAAAATAGCTTTTGGTTTTGAAGATAAGCCTTCCTTTTTTTTTTCTTTTTTCTTTTTTTTTTTTCCTGTGAAAAATAAGCAGAATCCAGTTTCAGAAAAAGCAAGAAATGTGTGTTTTGAGACTGATGAGTTACAGTGTGCTTTAGTACAGAATTCTCAGTATGAACAAATGTTTGTAACGCAGATAGATGTTCAAGCGCTGATAGTATGACCAGCATGCTGGGTCAACAGCTAATATCTAGAATAAGATACAGTACTAACAAGTTGTAATTTTTAGGCCTGGACGTGTGCTTAGTTTGCACACAGCCCTTGTGAATCTTACCACGGGCTCCACGCAGCATCCCTACTCTTATCTTCCTTATAACATATGTGCAATGCATCTGTCACTGTACTGGTTCTATTAACAATCTGTTGCTGTGTATCTCAGTAGAAAGACACTAAATTAAGGACTTTGAGTCTACCTCTTTAAACTTGCATTGCTTTACATTCCCACTAACACTAATGACCACAGGCAAGTATCAGTTTGTAAGAATGTGATACTGCTCATATGAGACTAGATGAAATTCAACCCACTATGCCATGTTTCTATTTTCTCTAAGGCAATCTGTTACAGTTAGTGAAGAGAAATACATATCTTTAAGACATTTTATGTATGCATTCTCATCAGTGCCATGCTCCTTAATTATCCTTGAAATATATGTGAGTAAAATTCTCTAGGATGCTATTGCCACTACAGCCAGTGGGAACATACAGGAAGAAGAAATGCAACCACCAGTCTCAAAACACAAAACCATTCCTCAGGCATCAGGATCAGTAATTATTATGTCAAGAATGTAAGATGAGAGCAATTGACTACTGAGCAGGTAGGAGAGAAACAAAACTTGCCATAATTCAGAAAAAACATAAATAGTTAAAATAATACATACTTTAATGTCTTCAAATAGATTTGCATAAATTAGAACAAAACCTTACCAGCAGAAACCATCTCTTTAGAATAATTCATGTTAAGGCTCATGAACTAATGAAACTGATATGTTCAAGAAATCAGATCCTAAAATTTCTAGACAACAGGTTGCCAGGGTGAGTGGGTAGCTTATGGAGTTATATGATGCTACTGACAGTGCATCCCTGAATTACATGTGTTAGTCTTGCATTTGACAAAATTTCAGGAGCATTTTCTGGGCAGATTGTTAACAACTTCCTTATGTAAGAATTTTTTTTTATATTTTAAAGAAACATGTCCCATGAATTCATAAATGCTAATTTTGACAGATTACTAGGTATTTTGATACTTTTTTTTTAAATAAGGAAGAATACAACTTCAGCATTATGAACCAGAGGAACAACACAAATTTGTTGGGAAATCTATCTATGGTTAATATCTACTTTCAGAAGTAATGAGCTTAATATGCATAGATTGCTGTAGCAAGATATTTGGTGCTGATGACACTGCATGTGTTTTAACGATAGAAACTCTGGACTAGCTCCATTCTGGTCCTGTTAACATTTGAATTGCATTAGGTATGCTGCTGGAAACCTATCTTCTGGCTTATTTTTTTATTTAAAAGAAATCTAGTTCATATTACAAGACTGCTCCATAACATGAGCTGAAGTGCTAAGCAGAGATAAAAGGAAAATTTATTTCAAAAGTGCTCTAAAATACTAATGTGGATACATACAGAACCAAAGAAGAAATTCAGTCCCAGTCATTTAGACAAAAAGTTCTGGGTATAAGTCTTCTCACTCCCTCTTCACCCATATATACCTTTCTCATAACATATTTTAGCCTGTCAATGCAAATTTTTCATAATTGTTTCAGCCTGGTCTTCTATGCAAGTGCATGGTCAGTGCGTTTCTCTGTCTCCATGCCCCTATATAAGAATGTATTTCAATTAAATTATATAAAAGGATAGGGGTCTTGAAAATACAAAAATCTTGTGCTTTTCATGAAAACAAGCAACTGAGAAATTCCTCCTGTTCCTGTGAGCCTCCTATGTCCTGCAAAAAAACTCCCCGATGAGCTCAATGACAGCACTATTTTCAAGAGCAACCTCACATGAAAGAGCTGTAGGAAGCCAGGTTTGTTTTGCTGCAGACTGAGGTTTCTCAGGAGCCATGAAAATAAGGGAAGCTGCGTACCAGGGTGCTGGGTAAGCACATAGAGAGGTGGCATGACTAAGGGGCTAAAGACTGAAGCAGATGCATCTGTTTGCTAGACTGGAGGATCCTCAGCTCATTTGCCCCAGGGTTTCCTGAGGAGGCGGGAAAACAGGAGGACAGAAGGGAAAAGATACGGTAAAACTGAAGATATTAATTTTCTCTGCCTCTGATACCAGAATCTGGAATCTAGAGTAAGTCATCTCACATCAACTGTGCTAATTCTGTTACAATTGTGCAGTAAAGTCTTGTGACACAAGTGCTAAAAAATAGTGTGGGGTTTTTTGTTTGTTTGGTTGTTTTTTTCCTGATTTGTGTGAACTGTTTTTAGTATTCCTGACTTATCCTATCAGGTTTGATTATTAAATAATTAAAAAAAACAAGGTATGCTGTGTTACAGAATATTGATTTAGGGATGGAAGGGGATTTTAATCTTTGATATGAGAGAAAAAAATATTCAATAGTAAGAGAAGAATATTAGAAACAGCTGCCACTCATGTAATAATAATAAATAAAGCATTTAATCTTGTTTTCTTCTTCAAATGTAACTATAATAAAAAGTTAGACATTGTGAATATGAAAACAACAGTAGGGCTTTGAGATGTTCTTTTAATATTTCAATAGAGATTAAAAGTCATACAGGTAATAAATTAAATACTAAATACATAAACCTACTATTTATTTAAAGATTAAACACCATTTGTGTTCCAAAAGGTTTTTCAATTGAAGTTTTCAGAATCTGTGGAAACTTTTCAGAACCTTGTTTCTCCTTTCAATTTAGAAAGAAAACCAAATACACAAAAATATTAGGTATTCACTGCATGCTAGAAATTTAGCTGGTTAGTCAGCACTACTGAGCATGCTTTTAATTTTCTGTGACCTACCTAGAAGGAAACTTAACACTTTGCTAAAAAGAGAAAAGAAAGCTCATCTAGCTGTGGTTTCTGCCTATTCCAGCCAATAACCACAATCACTGCTGCACTACAACAAGGCACGTAGCAGGGCAGACAAACCAAAAATCCTATAACCAATTTTTTGTTTATTGAAACAAAGTTCTGCTTCACCTGCAAAACCACACAATAACTACGTTTACACTAAATTAAGTTAATACTTTCACCTATAAGTAGCTTTTTTTTTTTTAACAGAGAAATGAACTTTCCTGGTGACAAACTGTGTGAACCCATTGTGCACTAGTACTCTCTCTCCTGACAGCGTCCAGGCCTCAGGAAACAGGTCACAGGACTTTTAACACCTTTGCTACCAGATGATACCTCATGCTTAGCGAACACATACGCAATAGGAATCATTTACCCATACCCTTCACACAAACACTGCTTTACAGTGCCACCACCCTGACTGAAGTTTCTGCCAGTCTTTGCAGTTTACTCCCCAACAAGTACGACACCTAAACAACCACCTCATCCTCCACCTCACAACTGGCAGTCCCCAGGACAGTCAGATCCCCGCAGATTGCTATGGACAGACTATAGAGCACAACACCAAGGTGAGATATTTTTGAGCCTGCTAAATCCACACCCTTTTCTCAAACATACATGGTGCTTTCAAGAGGAGCCCAAGAAGGGCTCCCTCAGGTCTCACAGATCACTCAGCCAAGTTGCTTTCAGGTGGCCCCTTTGTGTGCCTTCCATAACTACACCTAAATGCACACAGCTAAGTCCCAGCTTTGGGTTTAGGGAGATTTAAATTACAGTGGGGTTCAACTTAGTTTTGTTTTTTCAAGTTTTCAGAAGAGGCAACATGGCTGAAGTTGGGAAGGACATAGAATACATAAGGTAACACTGGCATCAACGTTTTGTTGCCAGTGGAACTGACTTCAGTGTATACTGCAAAGTAAATACATCTCTGTGGGACAGATCTTTTTGGTTCGTAAAACCACAAAGTTTATCTAGCCTGTAGTCTTAATTCCTATTTGCACACTAGTGACAGAAATTCTGAATCCCAGGTTTCATGCCCAATTGGCGAGATACTGCTTAGGAAAACAAAGGTGAGCAAAATTAATGAAGGCATCACCAAGAAACACAGACCTGTACTACACCATTTATTTTCTCAGTGCAATGACACTTCTGGTATGGAAATGTAGAATGCTAAAATAATTATCGATACCTAAACACAAAATGCTAAAGCAATTACCATTTTTAGCATGGCCAATGTCTTAAGCTACACATGGACTTTAAAGTGACCAAGATTTCACCTGTTATTGCATTTACAGATGTACTTTCAAAACAGAAGTAGGAAAAGACATTAGGGAAGGGGAGCTTGAGGGCAGATAAACTCATCGCTTTTTTCTCATCATCTTCCTACAGTTGCTTTCTCTAAAAAGGCTGACCTTATTTCTCTTAATTCTTTTTCCAGAATGATTTGAAAGAAATTTCTCACAAAAATATTTATATGCCAGTGAGCAACTCTTTCTGTTTTCTAATTTTGTTTAATTAATATTCACAGTTGTGTATTTTTTTTCCTCTCATGTGTTTTTTTTGTTTATACCACCCCCCCTCCTTCCACAGTTTACAGGTAATTCCCCTTTCCCTCCATGTCACCTGCTAATCTTCTCTGTTCTGCTTTCACTCGGTCTTCTCCCTTTCATCTTCTTATTCTTGTCCTCTCTGACCTACCTTTGAAACAAACTCCTATTTTATCTCTTCATAACATCCAAAAATTGTCCTCCTCCCCATCCTGCATTGTTTGTGGTGGACTTTCAAATTCTGTAGTTTAACGTTAACAGATAGCTGCCTTCTGGTGATGGAACAGAATTGCTGCATCAACTCAGAATTAATCTAGATTTGCACAGGTTTAAATGGCTCACTTAATCCCATGAGTCTTTTGAAAGTCCAGGCAGTGCATTCAGTCAGATGTCAAATTGCAATGTTTTTGCAGACAGGCAATCAAAACCAGGAAGCCCTGACCCCGATGAATCCTGGAAACTAGGACAGTTCTAGCTTAAATGAATTAAATCTATATGTAACTGCCTAAAACACATTCCATTCATGCTTTGGGCCTATGAATATTTGAAAGCATGTTAAGTATATTACCTCATTTCACGTCATCCCCTAAAGCAAAAAATCACTCGGGCAGCAACTGATTTTAAAAGAAAGCGTCAGGCTGGCCCACGGCTGAACACACCATGCTCAATCTTCAGGGTACCACTGCTGGTAAGAGGGGAAGTGAAAAATCAACAAATACATGATGACAGTTCTCGCATTTAAATTAAACCAGGAGAGAACTAAAGTAAGGATTGGATCCTTCTGTAACACCACTGAGTTGTTCTTCAACCTGTATTGAACTTGGGAACTAAAAGACAATCAGAAGCTCAATTTTGTTAGTTCTGCAGAGATGCTCCTGCGTTTAGTATTTTAAACATCAGGCAATAATTTTCTTATCGTGAACTATTCTACTCATTGTATAGATTTAAACAAACACAAAATCTGCAATATCACAACTTGGTCACCTCCCTTGTAACACATGCTGCTAACCCACAGGTCTTTGGGTTTATGAGATCAGTTTGCTTCTTCTAGGATCATTCTCTAGGATCAACTGCAGAACAGCTGATCTTCCATCTGTAAGATTATTTTTAATGAATGCATTAACCACCTCATGCAGAAATACATCTACCTGCATCATCAGTTAACATGAACAGATGAAAAGCTGATAAAGGACGCACTATAATACAAAAATACAATAATATTTTGGCATTTATTACACTACTGTTTAACTGATATGAATATAAAACTCCCTTTTAAAATAGAAATGCCTTTGAGAAATCAGAAGAATAAACAGCCTTTAGAAACATTTTATGAAGCACTGTATTTCATTCTACATTGAATATCATAGAGACCTAGAAGGGAAAAATGTTAATTTTTAAAAAACAAAGCAGAATAAATATTCTTTTACAGAGAAACTAACCAGTTTTTACACATTGAAAGATTTTTGATTTTTAAGAAAAAAGTTTACTTTTCTGAGAATATCAACTTTCACTTTGATTCTACATTTATAAATCAGATGAACATGCAAAAAACTATTTAATATTAGTATAATAATTGTCAAAGAAAAAAAGCACAGAAAAACCTCTCTGCGGTATTATACTTTTGGATCCCTAGTGTGCATGCTCTGTAATCATAGTTTAAAGTGAAATTAAAAAAATCAAATCTGTGGAGCAGGTGATGAATAGTTACTTGGCTGACGCGTTCCAGATGTATATACGAGTTCCAACGAAGGGAGTGTCCACAACTGAAGACAGCTGCGATGGAGGTGAGGAGAATGGACCGGGAACCCTTTTAGAGGCACCTCTTGATCCACCTGTTCCTAAATCACTGCCCACTGCCAATCAAAGACTGCAATTACCACACCATGTGGTTAATAGATTTAGTTCCGAAATGTTCCAGCAGGTGTCCTCCCCAAGCCACAGTGTCAGGGAGGTTAGAGATGTCACCATTTAAAAAAAGACTGAGGTGGGAAGGAAAAGAGACTTAAGGCAAGGGTGATATAAATATACAGACAGACAAATTCAAAGTATTTAATTTATTCTCAAATGCCAAACTTAAAAACATAGGCAGCATGTTAAAAAAATAAGGCTGTCATCCTAAAAACTAAAAGAAAAAAAAAGTCACCCAGACAAGTACGTAACTAGCACATATGTTTGAAGTAGCGTATCTGTTTCCAATTTTCCAAGGTAATCTTTGCACCTCACTTAGAAACAAAACAGAAGGCTCAAAAAAATTATGGTGAAAAGCATGAGCACAAGGAAAATGGCAGAAAGACTCCAATCCTGTCCTTCTCCCTTCCGTTTCATGTTAAACTGAACACTAATTTCACTGTGTGCAAAGAGCTGATGTGCAGCTTCCTGCACTACTCCCTAGTGTAATGACATACAAATGACATACAAATTTGTCACAAAATTGGTATTATTAGAAGTATAAAATCCTTTGAGTATTTCAGGGAGATTTAAAAAGAACAATTTCCTTAAAATAGTGGTCCTCATCATTACTGATGCAAGTGGAAAATTTTGGTATCAGATTAAAAGCATTTGACTTGTCCTTCTATGTAGTGAGCACTCTGGCAGGAGGCTGGACTAGATGATATTTCGGGGTCCCTTCCAACCCCTAACATTCTGTGTGTGTGAGTAATGCATCCAGAGTTAATTACCCACAGACACCGATGAGATAAGGATTCAGTCAAGTACTGGTCTACAAACTCAAAGCTGGGATTCTTTACCAAGACCAGTATCTGCAGCTCTCAATCTGTTACCTGCTTTAATGCAGATGTTCATGGCTTGAGAAGTCACATGAAAAGCCACATCAGGGAAAGATGAAATCAAGACAATGAGCACCCCTGACTCTTCGTCAAGAGCAGACACAGAAGTAAGTGCCAATATGTGGGGCTTATTGGGAGACCAGTCATCTGGGACATTTTGGTCACTGCAGTTTAGTGGGTGGAAGGAACTTGAGACTGCCCCAGCTTCAGGAAATGCTGGGAGGGTGGCTCCAACAGCTGGGACAGACTTGTCTGCCAGAGGTTCTTGGGTGCACTCATTACAGCAGTTACAGACAGAAAGTGTTGCTTTGTTCTACATGATGAATTAGGTCAAAGCCAACACCATCAATTATAGAAACAGATTGCTTATGAAATCTTTGAGGAGTAGGAGTTTTGTCAGTATCTTGTCTGATGCTTCAATAGCATGGGTGACTGATTTTCTGCAGGCTGCTTGTCCTCAATTTCAACAATGGAAGTAAAAAAAGTAAGATTTTTAGCTTCGTGTCAGTGAATGACTATGGTGAACAATACAAAACTGTCACATTTCTTAACTGGTGAACACTTTCATGCCACAGAAGCACCAGTTAAAGCACATTTCTGCACTTAGTTTGTCCTGAGAAAAGAAGAACCCGGGTTCCTGAAAAGCATGGCAAATACAGTATTATAACTTTCTCAGCTTAACTAAGGTTCTCTTCAGCTATCACAAAAAACAATTATAAAACTCTTCTTAACCTTTTCATTGTGCTTTGCTTAAAAACTAAGAAACATAAAAGCACAGAAGAATTCTATGAAATCAACATTTTCATGTAAAATATTAAAGGACAAATACAAATGAAAGATGATGGCTTCAGTATATTTTTAACCATTTAAAATTACTTCACTAAGTTGTCTGTTTTTATCCTGAATCTTAAGCCCCTCGCCCTTTAGCCATATGATAAGGAACACATGACTACAGTCCAAGCAGAGGCTAACTCCACCATTTCCAAATAAAGACTTCTTATGGGAACACATACACATCTCAACCAAAACCATAAAAGATGCTGAAGTAATCCTAATTGTAACCAGCTCTTCCTCCATAGCTCTGGTTTCATTATGTAAACATATTCCAGTCAAAACTTTACAAATTATGTCAATAAGTCATGATTTCCCCCTCTTTGCCCAGGAAAACTGTGCAAGGATAACTGTACACATGTCCAAGAATATAGAGGATGTCATTTTATTGGAGGTCCACAGGTAACTGTATCACATTAGGGAGTGGAAGAATCTTGTGGCATGGCACAACACAATACCTCACTCTTAACACTTAACAGAAGGTTAA
The DNA here is from genome assembly GCA_013398125.1 of Aegotheles bennettii. Classification (NCBI taxonomy): domain Eukaryota; kingdom Metazoa; phylum Chordata; class Aves; order Caprimulgiformes; family Aegothelidae; genus Aegotheles; species Aegotheles bennettii. Next base: position 37,715 of record VZRW01002922.1, read on the forward strand.
ATGATATGCAACATCTTCAAATCAGTAATTCTCCATCTTCTAGGCACCAATGATTAATTTAAAATAAACTTTAATAAACTGAAAAAATAATATAGTCCATTAATTTGTCTGTTGCACTGTCTTTAAATGAAACAGCACTTTGAAAGTCACAAATAAAAAAGCAGCACTTTCTCTTAATACCAACACCACTGTAACACATACTGTAGCGTGGCATGCAAATCCATATCTGCAGTCTTTTTTTTTTTGTATTAACAAATGGAATGGCAATTTTCTATCTCAAATATTAGTAGCATAACACGTAAGTGCAATCATTCTGGCCACAAATGTGGTAAGCCTTAACAAGTGTGTATTACAAGAGCATAGAACACAGAGCATGACACTTACATCCAAGAATCTCTCTCTTTTATACTGTACATGGTGTTTGTTACAGGCTGACTTCCAACTTGCTGTACCCAAGCTTCAGGAAACAAGATTATTGACCGTTTCTGGCTTTGCTTAGAAAGAATATGCAGTCACCATCAAAGCACAAGCATTAACAACCTGGTCAAAAAAATGCCATAGCTCCATTGGAAAAATAAGTTGTCTTTTTAGTAGACGCCATTATGTTATAAAGTTTTCATTATAGGCATGTTATGAGGTCTTACAGTGGTACTGCAGCGTCATTCCCGTTAAGTAGAGATTTGTATAGACACCAAGAAATGGTGCAAAGTTCAAAAAAAAGCTGTTCAAACTGAGCTAAGCTTCACGAGACCACGTACTGAGTCTTCATGCAAGGAATCCTGGCTGGCTAGACTCAGGACGTGCATTGTATGGCTGTGTGTAATAGGACTTCCACTTGGCAGCATCCCAGGGGGTGATGGAGCTTCTTCAGGAGTGAGAAACTGATGACCTTTGTGTTCTTCTTTTAATGGTATCATGTCTGTCAAACCTGTATCTGATGTGAGATTTGGCATAGAAGATGGTGGTGTTGGTTGCCCTAGAGTTAGAGTTGCACAAGGCCCACTGATAGTAGTCTTTCCTGGTAAAGGTAGCTCTTCACTATTTATGCTTGGCTCACTCTGTAGTAGGGGGGTGGCAGCAGCCTGCAAAACGAATTTAGTGCTCTGAATGCACTGATCTTGGTCACACTGTAGAATAGAGGGGTGTCAAAATCATATAAGGCAAACAAAACAGAGAAAAAATGAAGAATATGGACAAAAAAGATATGGAAAAGAATGGGATATGAAGAGAAAAAAGAAAGCCATTAGTATCATTCCATGGTTAGCCACCCAAAAATCCCATTGCATGCTGCCTCAAGGAGGGAAAAAAAAAGCAGCATGCATAACTGAGCCCATGCCTTGGTTTACTATCAAAGTAAACTATGATAAACATTTACAGTGTTTGCTTAAGGGTTTTGGTAACCTCTAAAATAGTATTTTCAGAGTATGGTAATTCAAATGCTTTGCTTACTCATGTTCGAAGCCATTTGGAAAGCCTAGCTGCACAGTCCACCTGTAACTAACTGCATCGGGCACCTGAAAACCTCCCTGATTCCAGGTGAGGTGAATCACTTCCAAACTACTCATTTTACCCTAGAGTAGCTAGCACTTCAGAGGGAGGCCCAAAGGCAGATTTGAAGCATCTTTCCAAGTTGAAAAACACTAGGCAATCTTTTTTCAATTGGTCTTCACATGTAGAAATGAAGGTGTTACAGCAGTTTTCCAGAACAAGAATTCCTTTGATGCAGGTGGTTTTAAAAAGGTATAGCTGGCAATACAGCCTCTGTGAGCAAAAACTTGCCCCTCTCCCAATTTAATACATTACATATACACTCCAGAATACACTACATTACACTCAGTATTCTAGAGGTTGTGTAGAAATGAGGTTTTGTAGATTTTTGTAGAAATTTATGCAGATGCATTAATTTGATAACAACTTTCATGGTTTTTAGGCTGTTTCTTGATTAATTTAATCCTGACAATGTGAAGAATCGAGGTACAAACCCCAAGTTTTCTGGCAAGCACTTTCACAATAACAAGCCAAATTCAGCATTATATAAATCCAGTTGAGCTTAGTATTACCAGGAACACTTTTGGCTCTACATCATTCTTAAGAACTGTTTATGCAAAATTATCATTCATTCCTTAAGATGACAAGACAGGCAGGTGTTTCAATAATGTCCAGCTAAGCTAAGTGGGTAGCAGACCTACTGCCAAATTAAATTTCTTTAACATAAACTGGCATGATTTTTGAGTTTCCAAGGACAATATATATTTAATTCATAGCCTGATCAGTTATAACATCCACAGATTTTCAAAATCCTGTTGGATTCATTTGCCATACTATTGTTCTGCTGTGCAAGAGAAACACTACAGTCAGTGAATACAACTATAAATCCGATGCAAAACAAAGAAAATTAGGAAGCAATCGAGCAGAATAAAAAAATAAATCCAGAGGCAAAACATGACTGTTCAATGTTGTTATTTCCAGGATTCTGTTAAAGCAGTATGTTCTGATTTACAACTGACCTCTTCAATCTATAACAAATTAGCTGAAAGCTATTCCCAAGCCAACATCTGTTCAAGATATTCCCAGTCATAACCACTGGTACCAACATTACAGCAATTCCCTAAAATGCCCATTTGAGTTGAATAAGCCACTGTAATATACACTATGCAAACTCATGGAAAGACTTTTGCTTCCTTTCTGTATGATGAAAACCATCACTATGAATGCTGCCTCTGGTATTTCCAGGTCCTCCAATTCCACCACTGAATTAGTTTAGTGATGGATGCACACACATTACATTCAGAAAGTGTGCAAGCAGACTACTTGGTACCTTAAATATGTCCAAGTGGTTTAGGACTCCCAGACCAACTATTTTTTGACAGGTAGAAATCTGATCCTTACTCGGTTACATATTTTCCAACACTTACGCTTTTTGAAAGATAAATGCACTGACTTCCTGTCACGTAAATTGAGTTCATGTATGTTGCAAGCAATTTTTCCCCCATAAAATGATGAACAGCCCCAGGCAAACAATTGAAGTGATCCCATATAATTTCAGAGGGATTACTCACAGGCTTAAAGCCAAAACCTTGCATAAGTACATTACTAAGAAGAAAACTGTCAGCATCTTTTAAAGTCAAGGTTTCAATTAGTATTTCAGTATGACTAACTCATTCTTGATTAGTATATTGTTATTCACACCTGCTTATTTCAATTAAACTATAGCCCTTCAAACAACCTTACTATTCAGACCTTAAAAGTCTGTTAACTGAATTTACAAACTTCAAAAAAGACCACCAAAATCCATCTTCTCTGAAAAGCAGTAGCCAAAGAGCATGTTAAATAACAAAGGAATGCCTATAACCACCGGGGTACATTGAAAACAAATAGTGTTAGCAGCTGACTTATTGCCTTAGTGAAGCTTCAGCCCTGATCTTCAAAAGGAAATCATTAACGTGTTCCAGGCAACGTAAGTACACAGTTTTAAATTAGCTGAAGGTAATTCACTTGAACTCATTGTATAGTCTGAATTCATTTTCTTCTTACCGAACTCTAGTGCATTTCAACTGAATCAATACTGAAAAGATAAAAGTAGCCCCATAAAGCTCCATTAAACAGAGTGTTATAAAACTTCTTCAGGTGCTGCATTTCTCCTTCATTTTCCATGCACTTCTCACTTCCCTAAAGCCTCTTCTCTTACTGAGATACATTTCAGATTTTCGTTTTTTTTTTTCTTTTTTTTTTCTATTTAACAGTGACCAACATGAAGTATCTTGGGAAAATACAGGCTGTAAATCACTTTCAAAAGTGAACTATAGTGGGGTTTATACTAGAAGAGGTAGATGTGTTCAGTAAAGCTCTTAAAAAGATCTGATAAAAACAACACATACTATACAGGTGGAGCATTCTTGAGTCTAAGCAGCCAACACAAACCTAAACAAGGAAATCAGATTTGTTTACAGGGCTGGCATGGTGGTTTTTCTTTGATTCTGTATTTTCCTCTTAACTAAATGAAATTTAAGGCCAAAAGTCTTAACAGCTATAAATGACATGAATTATCTAATGGCAGCACTTCAAATGAAAGAAAAAAAGCCTACAACTGTAGCAAAAAGGAAGCCAAGCACAGAAGTCTAAATAGCTAAAAATCTACTGTAGAAATTATTCCACCAGTACCTTCCTACTTCAGATCTACCAATTTTATTTTTCACTTACAATTTCCACTGTTTCAGAGACATAGCAGATTCTGAAGGTAAGACAAGTTTAATAAGTTCTACAAGTACAGAATTTCAATTATATATGTGCATAGAAATTTTCAGCCATCTCTGTATTTATTTTCACATCAAAAGGCACAAATTAAAGCAAATTATGCAAAACCTAAAATTTTTTATTTCACAAATAATAAATAAAAGCAACTAAGGAAACAATATTTTTTTCTGAAGAAAATCTGTTTTTTTCTAAGCTACACAAAACATAATGTTAACATAGTTGTTGTACGCAGCAACATATTTTTCACATTTTTAATGCCAAATCCAGAGATTATATACTTTGAATTTAAAATTAACTTTGTTAAAAAATTCCTAAGCACTAGTAAAATTAAAGAACTGTTACAGTTCTCAGACAGTGGAGAAAAGAAGGTTGGATTGAATTATTTCAGCACCTCTGAATAAAGTACAAACAACAAAAAGTTCAGAGGAGACCAAGGGCACTGAATGACAATGCTATGAAGTAACAGAGAGGATGCTGAAATAGCACACCAGATGGATACAATAGACGGGTAAGGAGTGGAGGGATGGAGCTGTATTAACTTCAGAAGCCGAAGGGGTGAGCTATACCTGTTCCAGTGACTTTACTTCTGACTAGCTAGCTTTTGTTCTTATGGACTGAATGTCTATGAATGGTTAGAGCTGACACAGAGGCAGACAGAAGTAATATCAATCACTTAGTAAGGCATTAGAGAATTCCTAGAGATATCATAGTAAAAATAAAGCAAACTATGTCCTCTAAAAAATGTGCATAGAGTGAAACGAATTCAGTGTTTCTTCATAATGGATTACTAAAGAATAAAATACCCTGTATCAAAACCCAAGAATCAACTCAGGCTTTTAAGACAAAGCTAAGTACTGCAGAAGTGCAGATCCAGGTAATGGCAGCTGATGGGTTTACGGCGAAATAAGAATTTTTTTTCAGAATACAAAGAAAATAAGCCTTAAAATTAAAGAGAAAGAAAGAATAAAATACTGAAAAAATTATGATTTCATAATGGGTGAGATACTGTGTTTCACGCATGTTATGGTTTGAGGGGGCACTGGTGAAATTTTATGATATTACTGTGAGGACCTAGAGAGAGGGTGGGGTTTAGGACCCTGAGGGATCTGGAGGGGAGAACAGTCAGTATTCCCTCTCGTTTCCTGCCACACTCTATAAAAACCAGGAGGACAGGATGTCTGCCCCTTCCTGCTCCCTTCTTCCTTGCCCCTTCACTGAGCTCGGACATCTTGGCAAGAGGATCTTGCTCTCTGCCATCAGCTTGCCACATGCTCTGCAGGATCCCAATCCACTGGGTGCTGGGAAGAGCCTTGGACCCTTTTCCCGCATCAGCTCTGCTGTGAGGGACTTTCGGGGACTCCATATTACTGATCATTGAGATCAGGTTTTGTACATACTTGTATATTTTTGTTGCTTCTCCTGCATGTTACCATCCCCTCCCCATTCTACTAAACCTGTTATAGTTTTAATTTCCAACCTTTAACTCTCTCTTCCTTATTCCCCTTTTATTTCCCCACCCCCGAGAAGGTGGAGGGCAGTAACAGAGAGCAATGCTGTTCTCTGGGTTGTGGCTCGCCCTGAACATTAAACCTAGACAATGCAAAAAAAATTCTTAAGAATGAGAAAAAAAAATACTTGGGTAATCAAACTAATGAACAGCTTATAAAAAATAATCAGCAATAAACCGCAACAAGGAAATACTTTGTAAATATCAGATCTACAGATCATTAGCTCCAAGTGACTGTGCTTGTCACTTGGATAAGGATATTAAGAAGCTGGCTAATGAATTTACCAGATTAATTTTAAATTTTAGTGGAAAAGAGATTAAAAACACTGGAAATGTACCAGGAAAAAATAATTATGTGCTTCCAGCATTCAAAAATGTAAACAAAACTTTAGCTCTTAGTAAAGTAAGAGAGATACTCGGGAGAGAACAGGAAGAAAAGCTCTTTCATAAAGATCTAGAAAAAAATAATAATATGGGACTATGAAGCACTGATTACAGTGACAACCCTGACTTTCTGAGATTGTGACCAACTGAGTCACTAGCATGAGTAGAGTAGCTGCTATGTGAAATATTCTAAGTCTTAAAGACAAAATTACCCCAAAAGCTGTGGTAGTGTCCCACAAATGGCATCCTGAGTAAGACATAATGTATTGCACTGAAAACAAGTGTCTGGCAAGTATAAACTTAGCCTGATATTTCTTTTGAGGTTAAATGCAAAAATGATGCTGTGCTAGAAGATGCATTAAAATAAATTAAAGCAGAATATAGTACTAAGCAACCTACAAAGATTTAAAGAATGATCAGAGGCTAGTTGGGTGAGGCACAAGAATTCTACTTAGAAAGTCACTGAGTAAAAGATTTGAGGGAAGGGAAGGAAAGGAAAGAGGGAAGTGAAGGAATAAGAGAAGACAAGTGCGAGAGAAGATGCTTATTAAAATATTCCTTTAATATCGATGCACAGAAGAGACATTGTAGCACACTACAGGGATTAAGTAGTATAACATCTAGAAATTAAGATTCAATGTAGAGATAAGATGAAGTAATGCACTCTGGAATAAAACCCATGGAGACACACCAGGAAGTTGTACTCAACTTGAAAGAATTAAACTTGCTAGCATAGTGCAGTTATCTCTGATGATGTATAAATGGGTTAAACCTCTGCCTTTTAAAAAGTATTTATGGACTAAAAACTATGATCTACACATGCTCTTAAGTCAAGGAATTTTACTTCGCCTGTCCTTGTCTGAAATCTGAAACCATACTAATAAAAGCTGCAGTACCAGTTACATCCCCTTCAAACTAGCCAGTAGCCTATTATTTAAATCACCAGTCACCAAAGGAAATTTGGATGCTTACATCTGAACTTATATCAAGAGGGATTCTACAGAATATTGCAGAGATTCCTCCTCTAAAAACAAAACAACTCCCAAAAAACCTCAACAGGATGCCAAATGCCTTGTTATACTTCTGCCATAAAGCATACTCCACTGCCTTTCACTCAAGAAGCTTCAGCGGTCTGTTTCAGGGGAGAAAAAGTGAATGGCTGGTGTTTCCAGTGCTCCTGTTTCCAAACTTCCTCAGAAGAATCTAAGATTGTGTACTGGGAAGACAGCTGAGAGAAACAGGTACTGTAAACATGGAAAAGTACTAGGGGTCACTTCACAGGAAAAAGGTTTAAATAGAATGATGAAGTTTCACTGCATTATTTCTGTCTAAATTTAAATTGGAACAGGAAATCTGGTAACTGAACAGAATGGCTGAAAACAACTAAACTAGTAGTAAGGTGAATTCATTTTGGTAGAAAAAAAGAAAGTCTGTTAGATGGGTAAGATTGAGATCTTAACTGAGAAATGGGGAAGTCAAGTTTTTTTGTTTGCTGCTTTAGAAGATAGGAGAGCTTAGAAACTGAAAATAGGTACAGACTACTGAGAAGAGCAAGAAATAGAAAAAGGGAAATGTGAAACAAGAACAAATCACAGGCAAAGATATGTCCCATTGCATTGTTACAGGCAAGAAATTAACTTATAATTTCTTACGCTTTAAACAGTTCAGGAAAGAATGCAAGATTTTAAATAGGGAAGAGAAAATTGTGCTAGAGAGACTGGGAAATCAAGCAGGTCTGTAACAGTTAGCAACAAAACTCAAGGGAGAAATAGACAGCTGCCACTAGAAGCCAATTGGTCTTGGATATAGACCAGAAATAATACCCTGAGAAAAATGGCTCACAATCTTAAAGATGTTTCTCGATGTGAAACACAAACTATTACATTTTTCAAACTTTTTCTGAGATCATCTTTGGAAACAAAAGCTGCCTATTTCCAAGTGACTCCAGTAACTTAAAAAACCCAAGCCTTTCCCAGTGTTAGTAGTGTGATGTTCTAGGATATAGTAAGTTCAAATCCTTGAAAAATTTGCATATTTACAGGTATTGCACTCTAAAATCATAACAACTACATTTGACTTAAAGTAATACTGTAACAGATTTCCCATTTATAGACAAATTTAGTCAATTTTCTATGAAACTGGCACAAGATTTTCTTATTAGCATCTAGTAATAATCATAGTGTCTTCTTACAATGCAAGTATTCTTGTAATTCTTATAATGTTAAGATAATTTAATGCCAGAGACTTATTGTGGGTTAATGATCCTCAAAAATAAGAAGTTTTGACAGAGTCAGAAAGTTTGGGTAATCCCTAAAAGACCTCAAGCTACTTCTAAGGCTTGCTTTCTCCCTTTTCTCTTTTCAGAGTTAGATATTTTTTCAAGAAAAATTTAAATGAAGCATTACCTTGTTCTGCACAACTGCACCTCTTAGAAGATTCAGAGTTAATACTGTGTCTCCAATAGATTTTTCTCATTAAGGAGACTAACAAATCTTCTATTTAATCCTCAAAATAATAAGTACAAACAAGCTTAGGAACTATAGCAATTTTTTTAATACCAGTTTATCGGTGACACTAAAACTAGTCTGTCTGGGAAGAGTGAGTCTTTTCTTTTTTGTTCAAAAGAAAGGCTGAATTATGTCAGAAGGCCTCGTGGCCTCCTCTTTTTTGGCAGAGGGAGGGTGGCCGTAACTCATGGCTTCTTTGACAAAGTCTTAGAACCCACATAATATGAAGATATGTGGATAACAATTAAGAAATAGGCACATATATAAGATGCTTGCCTTTGGAAAAAGATCTCTTTCCAGTTATTCTCTTCTTCTTGGCACTGGAAATCCTATCTTCCATTATGATAGCCAATGCCATCAGCAAAAAAACAAAGCAAAAACTATTGGCACAATTTCAAAGATGTTTAAAAAGCTTTTGTTGTAACAATCCAGTTGCCATTTTTTGTTCATTGGAAGTTCTGTGTCCTCCTGCTCTTTCTTCAAAACACTTCTCCCCTAGAAACTCCTCTTTGTTCATCTTTGCTTTTTAAAACACATTAGTCTATGGAAAACCACAGTGTACAAGCAAAGAAGGAAACAGAGTGAAGAAAGTGCCATACAAAATAACAATTGGCTGGAAAATGATGAACCAGAGCAAGTCCACGATACTTGAATATTCCAGTTCAAAACACAGCAGGTGTCAACAGTACAAGTCAAAATTCCAGTATATTCAATAAATGAAGTGTAGAAAAGCCTCTCTTTTTTTAGAATCCATGAGCAATAACTATCACACTGTGTGAAACATACATTAAAAAGAGCCTTGGGGTTTTTTTTCTTTACTGTTAATAAACAAGTCATTCCACCCAGAGAGTCAGCTGTATCCAGTTAGTTATTACTTGATTAGTTCACATGAAAGTGGAGAAGGAAAACATTCACAGGAATCTTGATGAACAACACTATGGGATGATTCCTACCATGTTGCTCTGAGATTGTGTGGCCCCATACATAGTAATGCCATTTGATGGTCCTGCTAATTGCGGTGTATCTGGTTGTATGAATCCTCTTCTGTCAATTAGGCTATGGAATAATCAAGACAAAGAAACAGAGTAAGAGATATTTCTATTCAATAACTACCTCCTCTCAATAAAAAGAAATAGAAAAAGTTTCTATCATACAACAAACTAATACCTCATAAATAGCTTCAAATATCTCACTTTATTCAAGTGAAGGACAAGACTTTATATCTACTCATCAGCAAGGTAACTGTTTCCTTATAATATTATCTGCCATCTAGTCATACGCACTGCTACTTTGCTGGATTTTTATCATAGACAAAAGATTTTAAGCTGACCAGCAGATACCACAAAAACAAGAATTTTAAACCGCAGGTGTGAATAAAAATTACAAAACTTACTAGTGCACTTTGAATCAGTATCTATTTTTAAAGGTTTTTAGTTATCAGTTTCCACACCTAAAAATTAAAGCTACTTATCACAAAAATCAACAGAAAGAAAGAGGAAATTTTGCTTAGACAACTTATTTGCCAAGTGTTTCATGACAGCTACCTAACACTGCTCCACTACTCTTACCAAAGTGATGCACTCATAGATGGAAATAAGAAATTTTAAGAAAATGTTTCATGGGGAAATTAAGTAAAAATCTACATGAGATTATTCAAAAAAAAAGCCTAATGGAATCATATGATCTAGCTAAATATTTTACTAAAATTCCACATACAATTTTACTCTCAATTTGAGAACCATAAACTACACTTAGGTTCTGGTAGTTAATACTCATAAAAAGCTGAATGTACAAACTGAAGTACCATATTCTACATGTGTATTAGCTCATATCACTTCCATGCAAAAAAAACCCCATAAAACTTTTCAAATGTTTATGTTTCAATTAATTCAAAGTTGGTTTTTTAAAAAAATTATATGTAGCTTTCAACTATAATTCCATAAATCTTTAATCGTAGGCCAAAATTTTTTTTTTCCCTGTGACTTGAACAATGTTACTTCCCACCTGGAAAATTACAAATTTTACCACAGGATATCAAATTTTAACTGGGGGTTTATAGTTCCTGTTACTAAGATACAATGACAGGAATGCCTTAAAAAACCTGAGAGCTAAAGTGACACAGAATTGGTTTTATTTGCTGATTTATGGGACCTCTAAATTTGCTAAGGGTCAAAATTGCTTCAATTTTAAAAGATAAGAACAGGATACAGAGAAAAAAAACAAGGCATTTCCCCTTCAAAAGTCAATGAGGTTTCCACCACTCACAGACGAATTTAAGCTCTCCCCAAAGGTTCAAAATGAGAAACATGTTCTTTAACAAAAGTGCAAAAAGTCTGGATTATTTACAGATCCTCTCTTAATCTGCATTCCATTCTCAGAGGCACTTGAACATTTTTCATTTTAAACTGTAATTGTGGCTAAACCACTTCACTAGAAATTAAGTAAGAAATTAGTATCTCGTGACTTGGGATACAGCTGACATTAAAAGGTTTTAATTTCTATTTTATGGTCAGTATATTTTTACCATTGGTCACAAAATATCTCCCTTCGACATCTGAATAAGTTATGTTGCTATATGGAATTTAGGAAAAATGTACAAAATCTGCTAAAACGAGAAGCCAATGCCAGTCTGGTCTATTGTGTGCTGCTACTTGTAATCAGTCTAAACTACTATTTCAAATACTGAGAAACAGTATTAGTTGTAATAAAGACTTCCATTTGGAGTCAAGCAAAAGAATTTGAAGCATGGCACTGAGTTTTCATGTCACATACTTTTATGAAAAGCAAAATGGGAAAATTCAAGGGTTGGTTTCAGGCAGGAAGCAGAGACAGGGTTATTCTTTCCCACCACAGGCATTAAAGCGTTAACTCAGTATGTAGAAATCTTAACTCAGTTGTCTCCTCCTCAGGAAAAGACGTCAGTCTCTCCTGTTGACCTTCAACTGCTTGTAAAAGAATGACCTCTGATATTAGTAGTACCAAAAACAGAAATCGCACTTCCAATGAAACACCTTAGCCACTGGACTATAAAGTGCTCTACTTTCTTTCTTCTCGATAGTTCAGATTCATAACTACATTAATTCCAGATAAAGCAAAATAGCTTCAACTGATGAGTATGCCATAAAAATAATCTACAAGATGTCAGCCACTCTCCACAGTGGAACCAGACCTCTATTCTACGCATAGTACCTGAACTACTTAACAACTAAGCATTGGAATAAGAAGAGAATTATGTCTTTCCTGCTGCCAGTTTTATTTCTCAGTTCTGTCTTGTATTTTGTTCAAGTTGAAAAGCCATCTGCAACCCTGAATATACAAACATTTTGGATTTCAAAAGTGAAAATGTATGTAGCAAAAATTAATCCATTGAACTTTGTCTGGATTTTTTTTTATGTAAGACCACTGAATTCAGCTTAATGTATATGTTAACAGTAGCATCAATTAAAAAAAAATAATAACTGTCCATTTNAAAGCAAAATAGCTTCAACTGATGAGTATGCCATAAAAATAATCTACAAGATGTCAGCCACTCTCCACAGTGGAACCAGACCTCTATTCTACGCATAGTACCTGAACTACTTAACAACTAAGCATTGGAATAAGAAGAGAATTATGTCTTTCCTGCTGCCAGTTTTATTTCTCAGTTCTGTCTTGTATTTTGTTCAAGTTGAAAAGCCATCTGCAACCCTGAATATACAAACATTTTGGATTTCAAAAGTGAAAATGTATGTAGCAAAAATTAATCCATTGAACTTTGTCTGGATTTTTTTTTTAATGTAAGACCACTGAATTCAGCTTAATGTATATGTTAACAGTAGCATCAATTAAAAAAAAATAATAACTGTCCATTTAAATAAAACAGTTCAGGGTGAAAAGACAAAAATGACCAATTATCAAACTGGTTGTAGAATTAAAGTTCCTAAACTCTCCTAAACTGATGTCACATTTGTTAGATATGTAAGAGTTTAATAAACTTTCAGATTGCCCTACACACAACAGCTAATCACTAAGCATTTTTTATTGCTAGAAGTTATTAACAGCAGTGGGTAAAGGTTCAAACAACAGGTAAACAAGTTTATTTTCACTTCAGATGTCAACCTTAAATGTATTTTACAGAATCTGATCACTACCTCAGTTTAACCACAATTTATCAACTTATCTCTTGACCACTGAAGAAAAACTTAAAGCTTCTAATGGACAGTAAACCAAAACTTTATTTCTGTTGAGTAAACTCAAGCAATCAGAATGAATATTTTTTTCATCAATAATTATGTGGCTTCATTTATATTAACAATACTTTTGATGCTCTTACCTTGGAGAGAGGGGCCCACATAGTGCAGCACAGCAATTAGTAAAGATGTTGCCATAACTGTATGGATTATAGTTTTCTTTACCTCTTTTATTTGACCATGATCCTTTAATCTGAAGAGACATGAACAAGATGTATCACATATAATACAGAAAATGGCTGAGACAAATTAAGGGTTACCAAAGCAGCAATATGTTACTTATGTCAGAGGCTGACCAGAGTGAACCCATGATTACGCCTTCCAAACAGCTTGGAGCTTTGGGCTGGTATGAAAGGCTGGACCCTAAAATCTTACAAGTTAGCACATGCTTTACCTCTACAGGTTTAGATAACCCAAAATCTCAAAGGACCAATATATTCACAATAGGAATTTTAGCATCTAATGGTCTAAGCTTAACATTACAAGTCATATGGTATGTTCTACAGAAGAGGTTCAAATGCAATATACCATTAAAGCCAGCAACAAACCACTTGTTTTACATATTCTTGGGTAAGTTCTCAGGCTGTGCAACACATTATTTTCCCTAAATAATGTGTTGCACACAAACAACATTATTTTCCCTAAAGCACACAAATAGCTCTAAAAAATTACAAAGCAACTGCAGTCATTACTAGCTTTTAGCCATATTACACTTTCTTTTAGCCAGTCTTGTTTGTCTGTTTGTGAGAGCCTGAGAGTAAAATGAGAGCCTGAGTAAAATGTTGAACTGTATGAAATTGGAAATGCATGCTTTAAATGAAATTACTGAACAGTTTACTTGTAATTCAGACACGTTACACTGTTGCTGTTCCCTCCTATCTGACTTTCAACAATCTATTTATTTGAGGGAAGAGGGAATAGTGGAAGCACACTGGGTCAATCTAGAGAGACAATGTCGGTCTAAGCCTAATAACTGAGGATCCAGAGTATCTCATCTGTCTTAAGAATAAGGTAGATTTCTTAAAAGTCTGGCTACTTGCTCAGATACTTGATGCTGAGGCACAATTCATTCTGAGCCTGCTTGGTAAGTTTTTTTTTTTGTTGATTGGTATTAATTGTAAAATTTACAGTTTTAACCATGACCTTAAACAATAAAACATGTTTGAGAGTCCCAAAGATGCTACTTTTACATTTGCCAGATACTTACAAAAAAAAGGTACAACAGAAAATGACAATAAAATAATTTAAAACCTGCAGTAATTTGTTAGATTACTTGCTAAATTCCAACAAGTTCTCTGTACCATTAACTACACAGCTATTTTTACTTTATCCTTTCATTCTTTTTGTATTTCTCCTTTCTTAGTTAGGGGAGGGCACATGAAGTCTCCACACACAGTCAAACATAATTTCACACCAAAACCATGGAAACCTATGCGTAAATAGGACAACTGTAGAAACTAGAAAGTAGACCTTTAAATTAATAATATACTATTTGCCAGAGGTTTTAGACCACCAACTGGCAAAGAAATTTTAGCAGAAAAATAAAATAAAGGAAGAAATTTTTGTTTTGAGAATTCAACACACTCTGAAATTTTTACATTAAGTAATTTTTGAGTAAAAAAATATTTAGGACTCCCAGTGAAAAAGAGATACTGAAAATTATTTAGTAATTTTCTAAATTACTGAGATGTATGAAATATACTTGTTTCTTTGTCTCCTCTCTTCTGTCGTTTCCCATTTCAAGATACAGGTCCTGTGGGTGTGAATCATATTGGACACACTAACCAGCACATATTAAAGTCACAAAAAAAGATACAGTCCAAAAGATATCTCTGATATTTTGAATCAAGCATGACCAGGTTACTGTTTTCTTTCCTGCTGAGGTATTCACAAAATTATGCAGGCAGGCATGACTTCTCTTAAGATTTACAGAGAAAAAAATAATAAAATTAGAATTAATAATCTCTTCCTCATTATTATTTAAAAACAGATATGTAGATATATACTATGAACTTACATCTTCATTTGTTGTTTGATTGGAGCTGATCAAGTACGTGTGAAAACCTGAGAGGCCAACAATGGACCATACTGAGAAAAAACAAACCACAGCTTCCAGCACAGTAATTGGAAGTTAAGGAAATAGATGCAAATGAAAAAATAAATAAACAAATAAAAAACATATCCAATAATAAGTAGTTACAATCACAAAATTCAGGGTAGTCAACTTCTAGTCCACAACTCCCTTGAGATCTTGAGAGTTCTTCAAAGAAGTCAGGAAAAATTAAACTCAGAAAAGCATTTGATGTACAGGCCACTGAATAGTATCTACACTAGCTAATATTTAAGGATCTGCAGATTGAAAAAAATAAGAAATTATGAGTGTTTCTGATCTTAATTGCTGAAATTATAATTTTCACGTTCACTCTGTAGAAGTCATCACATTTGAGACAGGTAAATTGACAAGTAACAGTAAATAACACTTCTGATAGGGTGAGGGGAAGATGAAACACAAGAGAGGTATCCCAAGGCTAGCTGAATAGCAAAGACTGAACAGACATGCTTGTACAAATATTAAGTGCACAATGGGCTTGAGCCAGGACTGAGGGTTCCAGATCTGTGCTCATATGTGTAACAACAACAGAGTAAAACGCATCCTGGTCATATGTGCCAACTGTTAGACTCTCCCATTTTTCCTCTGTTACTGAAGTTAACAGAGGGATAGGAATTCTAATGCTAGCATCAAAGTGCACTAGTCCAAGTAAAATACAAAGTCCACTTGCCCTTTCAAGTCCCTCTAATAATTGGATATATTCTACACCACAACTGTGGGGGTAGACTGAATGGCCCAGCCTTGGCAAATGGCCTGGTTAACAACTCCAGTTAAGCCTGAAAGTGTAAATAGCTGTGGTGGGGTTGAATACTCAAAGCTGAGCAGCATTTGCCCAAAACTGAGCATACTAAAGAGGAACACTGTCAACTCCCAACTCACTGTGCTGCTATTAAACAGCAGCTGAGGAATTACAAGACAACTTTTTAAAGGAGACATCAGCCCAAAGTATAAGAAAATCACAAAAAACGGCAGAAGAGAACTTGAAGTGGGAACAGCAGCAGGCAAAACTTGGTTTGGTCCAGCCCAGACAGAGCATCCTCCCTATCAAATGCCATTAGTAGTCTGCATCCAGACAGCAGGCTGTCAGTATGGGATGCAACATATAGGGACTTGCACCTGAGGTATACATATGTGAACTCCTGGGGTGCTTTCTGACCTGTGTGTTGTAGGGAGCAGCACAGGTACACATACAGCAAGAGCACCCACATCTCCAAGAGGGTAGCAAAGGTGTGCACAGGCATGTGTGCGCACCACTAAAACATTTGGGGGTTTATAGTTACAGAATGGTGTTTAGACATTTGTAGGTGTTTATTAACATTTAAGTGTCTGATACAGCCATTTATCTTTTCTATCACTGATACGGATCTTGAGTATATAATTATCCAGTAATGTGTGATCTGTATGTCGTTAATGAATCAATACATGGCTTCAGTCCTGATTTGGCTTAAACTACACGAACTGAGTGGTTTTGCAATGCAAGACCGGCCTTAATTTTTTCTAATTTCCCCCACTGCAACAATGCTGATGACAAGCACAGAATTACATTCCTCAGCATAGTATGAAAGTTAAAATAGACTGCACTATTAGGTTGTCTGTTATTTTTAAGCTCACATCTTTCACTCATCTTCACTGGGGCCCTGAGCAACCTGGTCTAGTGGAGGGATGTCCCTGCCCATGGCAGGGGAGTTGGACTAGATGACCTTTAAGGTCCCTTACAACTCAAGTGATTCTGTGATTTTTCACTGTCAAACTACCTGTGTTTTCACTCCTTACATACTGCATAACCCAAATGCTATGAAGAAGTAACCAGGCTTTAAAAGTGAGAAGGAAAGTCAGTCAGCACTCAGTGTTGCACACTTACTACCGTTTATATCATTCCTTTAATTCTAAAGGAGTCATCATCTCAGCAATGACACAATAAAGTTGCTTCCAAACTTTATATAATCAAGCCTAAACAGCAACTTTCTATAAAATGCTTTCTGCCATAGGTTTTTATTTCTATAGTTTTTTATTTACACACAATAGCCATGAACTCGGAATACTTCTGCTTCAATACTGTTATTTTCTACAACACTTCAATAGTAAATTTTTTTAGGGAGCATGAATCAGCAGCAGAAAAAGCTTTGGTTGCTAGAAAAATAGATATAATAAATCAGTAGGAACAAGACAATGGAAAAAGAATAGGATGAAGGTAATCTGTATGTGAACTGTATGCCAATCTTCAGTGAAGTCAGTTTCCAAGACAACATCAACCCAATATATTCCAGAGAAAGGACACAGCCTTAAAACATACAAAAACATGCATACCACTGAACTTATCAATAGGAGAGAAATATGACAGCTCCTCAACATTATACAGAGAAACAGACTGGAAAATGCATGGATGGACGTAAGTATTTGTGATAAATAATCCTAATACTATTTGAAGAGTCTTGTATTGCAAGTCTCCTCTCACCTAACGAATTGGAAAATGCCTGAATTACCTGTATAACTTCCCCTAGAACCTACTTCACTCAGTTGTTTAAAAGGCAAAAAAGAGCCATTTGCACTCTCAGCAAATCTGCTCCAAAAGCAGGAGGATGACCAAAGTGCACTGTTGAGCAGCATGTTCACTACTCTCTCCCTCTCATCTCCTCCTCAAATTATGTGAGGAGTCAAATCAACACAAAATAAAAATTCAGTTGACTGTGCCACAGCCACAGCTAAAGCAAGGAGAATTAGGAAGAACTGTTAGGCAATTAGATTGTTGTTAGCAGGTGTTCAGAAAGGTGTAATAAAGGGAAACAGTCCAAAAGCATTACGCACAATAACCAGGCTTTGAGAAGGTAGAAATCGAAAGGAAAGCTGCAGTTCAGCTGCACTGTTGGGTGGAATCTACACACCAAGACTAAGAGAAAGAATCACCAGCTCAGAAAAGGGGAACCTGAGAGAGAGAAGGGCTTCCTGCAACCTCATCAGATGACTGAGCACACCACTAACAGGATGTTCCTTGCCATTACATTCAAGAGGGTCCTGAAAAGTGAGTTTCTCCCTCCACACAGTAATTCCTACTGATTAAAAAAGAAATTCCATTTAGTTCAAGACCTCTTTCAGTTCCCCACTGGGTGTCTTTCCTCAAGAAATGAACTTCTTTCAGTTCCACACACCAAGATCCAAAGATCCAAACAGCAGAGATGGTTCATGTTAGATTAATGTAACTCCATTAATTAAACATGAGTCCATTAATCAAAATACACAGTCCAGAAAAGGACTTGGGGGTGTTGGTTGATGAAAGGATCAACATGAACAAGCAATGTTTGCTTGCAGCCTGGAAAGCCAACAGTATCCAGGGCTGCATCAAAAGAAGTGTGACCAGCAGGTAGAGGGAGGTGATTCTCCCCCTCTATTCTGCTCTCGTGAGACCCCACCTGGAGTACTGTGTCCAGTTCTGGAGTCCCAGCATAAGGAGGACATGGAGCTGTTGGAGCGACTCCAGAGGAGGGCTGCAAAAATGATCAGAGGGCCGGAGCACCTCTCCTGTGAAGACAGGCTGAGAGAGTTGGAGTTGTTCATCCTAAAAAAGAGAAGGCTCCAGGGAGACCTTAGAGCAGCCTTCCAGTACCTGAAGGGGCCTTACAGGAAAGGTGGGGAGGGACTTTTTGTGAGGGCATGGAGTGATAGGACAAGGGGGAATGGGTTCAAACTAAAGGAAGATAGATTTAGACTGGATATTAGGGGGAAACTCTTTCCTGTGCAGGTGGTGAGACACTGGCACAGGTTGCCCAGAGAAGCTGTGGCTGCCCCATCCCTGGCAGTGTGCAAGGCCAGGTTGGGTGAGGCTCTGAGCAGCCTGGTCTGGTGGGAGGTGTCCCTGCCCATGGCAGGGGAGGTTGGAAGTAGATGATCTTTAAGGTCCCTTCCAACCCAAACCATTCCATGATTCTATGAACTTAACAGAAGTTGATACTTGAAAATGACTTCTCTAAAAACAGTAAATAAACATAAGAATTTTTTCAGGATTTTTGAGGGACATCTTATGGTTTCAGTTGTTTCACAATCTACTTTTTCTATCCTGACAAGAATCAGCTATTTTGGATACTTTCTCTTGTAAAATCAGAAGAATTATTTAATATCTTAAATGAAATTACAGCACAGGTATTGTGTGAGATACATTTATGAATTCCATCACAAACACATGGACCGTATTTCCATCTCACATAGAAACTACAGACCTTTGTCAAGAGTACTACTCGGCAAAAGATGAAGAATAAAAACCACCCCAGGCTACAGTCTCCTTCCTACCTCCAACACGTGGTGAGAAATCCTGTTGTGCAGGAAGTGGTAAAATCCTTAACTGATAAAGTCCCAAAAGCACATATCCAACAATAGCAAGAAAACAAGCAAAACCACATCTCAGATGTTATTTTGCAACAAGATCTACAGTTTGTTTCAATGAAAGGATATCTTGCAGGACTGTCCTTCAGGGCATTGAGGAACCCCGCTTGTTGAGAACCTGTAGAAATAGAATCCAAAATTACCAGCTGAGTAAGAAACTGGACTACAGGCTGTTTTCAACATAGTTAACACAGTATTTGAAGATCCACTGAATAATCATAGAATAGATGATTACTTTCCCTCCTTTGTTCTGGAAGCAAAGTTATCTAGACTATAATCCTGATCCTACTGCACCTGCACAGAAGGTTTTTCTAACAGGTGCTTGTTGCCTCTAGCCAAACAGAAGACTATCTACTAGCTGAAAAGAGCTCAAGAGCAGCATGCTTCAATGAACTAGAGATGCAGAAGCATCCACTTGGATTGCACAACCATGAGATAGTAATCAAAAAGGGCAATCTGAAAATTTTTTTATAAATATGCAACAACTGAATTAGTCTGTAGAAACTAACTGACTCAATGTCACATAATACACACAGTTTGCATATTACTTTATAATTTAAATTACTTAAATGCATTTGTATGAAGGGAGAAGAACTTTGTCTGTAAAACAAAAAAGAAAAATATACATATGTTTGTATATACTTATATATTCTCTAGACCTGCCTCGTCATGAGAATTGTCCGTCTGCCATTAAAAAGAGAAAGTTACTTACCTTGTATTTCTGAGCCTTTTCAGACTCTCATGACTGGTTCTTACCCCCAATGTACAAGACCAGTGGAACTTCCCCCTACTTCCTTACTATTTTTAGGATCCTTAATGGCAATGACAGCAGGTAGGTGTGATCTCTATTCCCTACTGCTGGTCACACTCTTACAAGCAGTTCCAAACATATCAGAAGAGGAAAGTTCCTCACTGCAACATACAGTTGAAATACTGATGCTGCAAACAGAGCTGAATAACTGTGAAGATAGGCACTACTATTAAAAACTGTGTTAAGCCTGGGGAGATGGAAGAAAATTTTGCAAGACAATACCTTCAAAGTATCTGATTTACAAAGTAATTTTATCAATTTTACTAATAGCATGTGCAAGGATCTTAATCCCATAAAGGGCAAATTTCCAATTAATGCCTCAAAAATAAGGTCGCAAAGAACAAAAAGTTAAGATGTATCTCTTATATCATCACCACTTAGGCCCACCAATAATTATAAAAATGCCAGCATGCAAGTTTTATGAAATATTAAACAAATTTCAACAATTTGTCTAAATCAGGAGATATTAAAAAACCACAAACGAACAAGCAAAAAAAACCCAAAAACATTTTGGATGCAATCAACGAGATCAGAGAAAGAACTTCCCTATGAGGATGAAACATAAAGGATTATTTTAACAGTCTTAGAAGTGCCTACAAGTTGGTATAAATATCCCTCAGTCCCTTCCTAAAAGAATATTGTCAGAAGGCATTCAGTCTAACACAGGATATCTAGAATAAAGTGATGCTGATGCGAAGGTAATCCTACTAGGATCACTGTCAGAAGAGCTAAGAACAGGATTTGATTAAGTCAGCAGACTCTTTTGCCAGAACTTGTGGAAATATATATGGATGACTTTGGAAACATTGCAGGAACATCATAGTCCCAAGTCTAAAACCTGAGACTTTATTCAGACATGCTAACACAAAGCACTCTGTGCCAATTACAAATGTTCAGATTAAGTAGCTGAGAATCCTGCTTAATGATTAGCATCAGCTGAAGAACTGCAGGGCTGCAAAACAGAAAATGGTTGAGTGGAACTATTAGAAAGGTAGATATGAGGAATTCTAGAAGCATGGTAGGCACAGAGAGGGGAGTGATTGATATGATAAAAAAACCTTACTTGTAAAGAACTCTACTTTTGGACACAGTCAAGATTATAGTAGATAAATTTGAATGCTGGGCTTGAAGCTCTAATGTAGCAAACAAACATTGAAGAACTAATCACAGTTCATTCATACCTGCTCCCATTGCCTTTGAGGACCAAACAGTCTTAGAACTAGGGAGATTCTTCTGTCTCATCCAAGACAGATAAACCTCCATAGTAATAAGGTTTTACAGCTGATATACTTAGACAGGTCAGCATTTAACATTTACTATAAATTATCTGTAACATCTACAAAGTGCTAACGTGCTGCTCAACCACACAGAGGCACAATTAATTTCTCTGCTCTTTGTCTAATTCACACTTGGAATTAGGTATTGATACTGTGAAGTTAAAATCCACTGGATAAATCCACTTACCACACAAAACATGAAATATTAGCATAATATTGGTAATTCATATGCTGAAAACTGAAATAAAAAGCACTATACTGTTTATGAAACACAGGTAGGCTAGCTTCAGAAGTAGCTTTATATTGTCAGACTGATGTTTTCAACTACTGAATTTGAGCAGAGTAAGATGATAGAAAAAAAACCAACCATGTTTCCTTCCTCTTAAATGTTACTTTTGTGCATGTATATGCTTATGTATGCCCATATAAATGTCAAGGATTTGAGTATTAATGGAATGTGTTCTCTTTCCAATTATTTTCCCTTTTTAAATAACATGTACATCTTTTCTCTGCTCTTTCAACTGATTTTAGAAATGCTATATCTGGCAGCGAGAACAACTTGCTGATCCAGACTCCCCTAAAATTCAAAGTGCCCCTAGTCCATGTGCTAGTTTTCTGAGCTATAGGAGAGCCACTCAGTGCTCTTATTCTTCTTTTGTGAAGCACAATTAAGAGGAGCAGTTCTGTTGTTTAAAATACAAATTTTCCCTGCAGTGTGCAAGAAATTTAGGAAATCAAGCACAATTTGGCATGTTTTTCCAGCAAAACATTCTCTAAATATTGCTATTATTAAGTTACTTTTATAAATGCATTATAAACTGAAATTACTACTTTTATCAGGTTTCCATTGAAATATGAAATATAAAGAAATAAAAGGATCACGTTTCTAAAATTATTAAAGAAATACTGTTCAAGGCAATATCCTATATAATTAGTGAAAAGATAAACACTTAAGTTTCCTAGTGACAGTGGGTTAAAATCCCCACAACATACAAAAGGTCTTTAAAGACAAGTCATACAACGTATCACCATAATTTAGATCATCATCATCATATAGGAGTTAACAAAACTTGTCACGTGTGTGGAAAAAAAGACACTACCCAAAAGCGTCTTGAAAATACCCTCCTCAGACCCAATCCAGAACACAAACAAAAATCAAGCTATCAAGTTATAGGAAGATGAATATTCATATCTGATCCACTTCATTATAATTTGGTTATTCTCAGAATGTCTACGCAAATGAGAGTAACTTGTGTTAAAAATAGGATAGAGAAAGATGTAAAACTGAACAGCAAACAACAAAAAGTGTAAAATAGCTCCAATCTATTTCCTAGTAATTTATCTGTTTGGATGGCAAGTGACCCATGCTTACAGTTAAAAAGCCATACAAAAGTTCTTTGGGGAAATACTATCTGTATACTTAGACATAAAGTATGCATACTGCTTTTCCAATAAACTGCCCATAGAAGGACAAAAAAAAAAAAATTAATACTGTATTAAGATAAATAAAGCCAGCACTGGATCAATTACTACCATGACCAGGGTCTACTAAAGACCAGAATGGGACTCACTGGGGATTGTGAAGCTTCAGAGAAAAGGCAAATAAATAAATAAATAAATAAACCCTGAATGATCAAAAGATTAACTTAAAAATAAAAAACTCAAGCAAATGGCTACATACGTAATCTGATTTCACCAGCATACTTACGAAGGATGACGTGGGTGATAACGAATGCAAATATAAAGACTGTCAGAAAGGACAGAGATAAAATAAACATATAAAAAAATCTGTAGTTTCTTTTCCCCACACAGTTGCCTACCCAGGGACAGTGGTGATCAAACCGTTCTGAAATGAGAGGCAGAAGAAAAAAAAAATGGAAAACAATTAATAAAATGCTGTTTATTTGAAAAAAGCTCTCTGAATACTATATTAAAAGTCATGATTTAACTGGCATTTTCAAATTAGCCACAGAGAAATTCTTATTTAGAAAGGAAAAGAGAAAAAAAAAAAGGACT
The DNA here is from genome assembly GCA_013398125.1 of Aegotheles bennettii. Classification (NCBI taxonomy): domain Eukaryota; kingdom Metazoa; phylum Chordata; class Aves; order Caprimulgiformes; family Aegothelidae; genus Aegotheles; species Aegotheles bennettii. The sequence goes on from VZRW01002922.1 coordinate 61,184, forward strand.
ATTTTAATGAAACCTTACAGTTTGTAAAGAAAGCAAAGCATGGCTGAGGTGAGCTCTTGTGAAACTAACAGCATTATTGTGATAAATTGTGCAGTCAGATCAATGACATAACCACTGTCACATCGAGTGGTACCAACTCAATTGTATTTAGGTTTTTCCAAAGGGGTTTTATTTCTTCCAGTGACTCTTCTATTTCATCCATTATGGTATATGAAATATTTACACCCTCCCACTTCCTTTTATTGCTTTACTCAAAATGCTCTCCATTCCAGACCACCTATTTTTCCACTTGGAGCTGACACTGCTATACAGAACCATTAAAAATAGCAAAACCATTCACATAAACTATTTTTCAAATATTAAAATTCAGTTTTGTAGAATTTGCTTATACCTCTTTTGGTTTTGGGGTTGGTTTTTTGGTTTGTTTGTTCTTTTTTCTGTTGTTGTTTGTTTTGGGTTTTTTGTTTTTTGTTTTGTTTTTTTTGTTTGTTTGTTTTTTAAAGACTATTCAATCTTGCAGGAATTTTCTGTATGCATGGTATAAAAATTGGTAAATATCATCTGGACACTGACACCTTTTGCACTATAGGTTCCCTCTTCTTTTTACTAAACCAAACCATTTCCCCTTTATCTCCTTGAGAGATTAATTCAATCATGAGACAGGAAAAAGGCCAGGGTGGGTCAGAAATGAGTGTCCCAACACAGGGCAAATGCCCCAGTGCCAGAGAGCAGCAGAGGGGACAGTTTGCTGCTCTTCTCCTCATGCAGCCTGGAACCTTCCACCTTCCCCTCCTGGTACACCAGGCAATGGAAACAGAGTCAGGAAATAAACTTGCTTTGGAGAGATTACACTGACAGAATTTTAAATTTTTTAATCAAATCCAAGATCATAACATAACACAGATGCTCTCAAGCTGACTCTCTCACTCTCTGATCCTTGTCCAAATCCTGTTTTGTCTTCTGTGACTTTTATGCCTCCATTGACGTATGATATCAAACTATTTGCAATTCCACAGGAAGGGTGAGCTATAAATTTCAGTCCTTAAGTTAAAGAGGCACATCTGTCTAAGCACGCCACTTTATTTTAGCTATGGCTGTACGCTAAAGACCTGAATTAGAGATTTTCCTTGATGGATGTATTTAGTATTATTTTCAATTAAAAGAAAAAAAAAGTCAAAACAACATGCACAACAGATTTCAGAGCTCACCAGATTTTCAGGGTTTTTTTTAAATGGTTTTGTGTGACAGCTGTTTGGACCACATGTTTCTGCCATAAATCTGTTTCCAATTCCAATGGGGCTATTCAAGGTGAAGTTACTGAACTTTCTTATGATAAGGGTTCAGAAACACTGTAACTTAATGAGTACTGCTAAGAATACCAAGAACTAAACACTCTGGTATCTAGAAGGATAGGTGATACTACCTTTATTCAGTGCAATACAGTTGTATTCCCAAAATAAGTTGACATTGCATTTGAACAGTGCTTATTTTTACATTTGTGCTTCTGAATGAGTCCTTATGTTCTGAATAAACACTTTACTTCATTTAATGGGTACCTAATACAACACATGAGCAAATAACACAAAGAAAAATACAGTTATAGAGTCTTTTTAAGAGCATAATCTTAGAGTACTTTTGTACCCTACTGCTTCAGAAAAAAAATTAAAACGTCATGACATGTCTTAGGAAGATGGTTTCTGTATATACACATTCTCTTCTATGCTGACATAGTAGGAATCAACAAATTATACTGACATAAAGCTCAGTTTCTAGCCATGAAACAATATTTAGATGTATGTAGACAACTATTCAATAGATTCAGATAAATGCAAACATAAAAACACCCACATACATCTCCCCATCTATTAACACACATACATACATACATGCACACATACACACGTATTCCTTACTTAAGACTGACTTGATATTTGTAATGTACTTGTCACTCATCTCCAATTTCTTTCTTTCAAACTTTCTTGGTAAACTGAAAGGCTCAGCTCTCTCAATAAATACCTTATCAATCACTGTGAAGCTAAGTAACTATGTAAGATGTCTGTAAAGTAGAAATGGACAGAAAAGGCCAGTTGGATATGAAAAACGTCACTACAGCGCTAAATTGGAATAGACTCTAGTGAAAAAGGAGAAGTATTAAAGGGTTTACATGAATGTTATAAACGAATAACCTGGGTCTCATTTTTCTCACTCATAAAATAGAAAGGGATGTGACATTTATGCTGAATGTCACAAACCATTGTATCAAAAAGCAAGGGATTATTCTACTCAGTAGAGCACAAATATGTAAATCCAAGTTAAAGATAATAGTCTTACAGTTTGTGAGCTGCTCTGCTTAGATGTTAATGCAAGAGAAAACAGCCAGCTCTGGCAAAATAAACAGACACATACTGAGCAGAAACTTCTAATGCTGTTAAGAAACATAAACTCTCTTAAATCTAGCACTGTTTCTTCTTCCTTACAACAAGACATGGCTTAATAAGCATTAATGAAAAAATAACACAATTTCTTAAGGTTCACATCAGGCACTCCAGATGCCTGCAAACTGAACAATAAATGATTTGGAAAAGGAGGCTCTGCCTGACTCACCTTGGACAACATTGGCAGTAAAATTAAGATCTATCTTCTCTGAGAAATGAAAAACTACTGATACTGAGAAAACTGGGAATTCTGGCTCTCACAAACTGAAAATGCAGAGCAAATGTAAATGCAACTGATCATTATGAAGAATAACAGATTGTCTAGAGGTGATGATGGCAGTTCTGGTTTAAAAATATAGGGTATATTTAATGTGCTGCTGTATTTGATCATACATTTGTCACAAGGTTAATGTAAAAATATTTGAGGGAAATGAAGAGAATCAAAACATTAGTAATACAAACATTTGTTAATAAAAAGTGTATTAGAGGGAAGAAGAAAGCTACAAGGGCTGAAGTTTGTCTATGGAAGCATCCCATGGATATAAAAGTTGTGATACAACATCCTCCTGCACTCAATTTTAAGCCAAAGCAGCAAGGTATTTGTCTTCAGAGTGTGGTATCATACCACAGTCATATCTACCTAACTGAAAACTACTGCTAAAACAGATGGCCCAGCTTCTCCCCTTTTAGCAGTCCTGTGAACAACCTCTTGTCTGCGTGTTTATGGCTCTCTGATATTAGGCCAAGCCTGTTGTTCCTTTTACCCTGTGGGGAGCTGGTTCACAGAGCCAGGTGAACTTAAAACTATGGTTAATTTTCTGTTGTCTAGCTCCCCATACGAGCTCATCACAATATCAGACAAACACCAAAGCTAGCCCAAGTGAAGCAGTGCAAACACACTGCCAGAGAAGGGATGAAATGACACTTTCAGGAGCAGCTAAGTGTTAATTCAGCTTAGCTGTAACACCAACCTTACTATAGGTTAACACTTATTAGGACTGCCAGAGAAATCCAGTTTTGATTAATTTTTCAGGGTCTGATAACAAAAGCTGAAGCAAACAAAAAAGACTGGGAAAACGTGTGAACAGTTTATAAGGTGAAGTATCAATGAAAACAGAAGATGGGTAATGTCTCAAAAGCTGCCAATAAACCTGCAACGCTGACTTTATTTTATTAGTCTTTCCCAAGTGATCAGCAATTTCAAATTTGGACAATAACTTGGATCTGAGGATACCCAGCACCCCCATAACCAAATCCTAAGGGTGAGGCTTCACAAGATAATGAAACCAAACTAAAAGCTTAGTGTTGTGAAAGAGATGGCCACATGCTGCCCTTCCTGCCACTTCATCCCGCTTCCTTCTTTCATTGTCTAAGCTGCTGATGAGTCAAGGTCAGTACCCTGAACTGGAAGGAAAGAAAAAAATGGAATTATTTTGTTCATTGCTCAGTGAGAAAAACTGACTTACCAATGGCTATGTGTTACTAAGGGCTGTGTGAACAGGCACAAATGAGAGAATCACTCAAGTGAGGAAAAAAAGAGGATGATGTTCAGATACTATCTTTTTGGAAGCAGCAAGCTGTCAGCATGACTCAGTGGTCTCATTAACACTCACCTAATAATATATGCTAACTGGACAACAGAAGAACATACAAGTTACGTCATACTTTAGACATTTCTCTTGGTTTTTACCCTCCCTGAAACATTTACATTTGCAAATTTGCTTAAGAAACATTAACTGCTGGATATCTCAGATAAAAGCAAAACCGAGAACATTTCCCATTTTAATAAGCAACGGTCTTTTAGATAGTTTCCTTCAGAAGCCAGACTGAAGCATGTTTCTTGCTGCTCAGAACCAAAGAGTCAAATCTCTGCTTTTCCACAGCACAGCATGTAGACTCTTTAAATCCTTAAATGTTCCGCTTCCATTTTTCAATCACTACACTCCAGGAAACCACGTACAAAATGACCTCAGTGCTTTCCTTTCTCTTCTAAACATTTAATATAAGTTTTATAATTTACAAGGAACAAAAAAGCATTTTTACATGTAACATTTGTAGGCTGACTTGGCCCTTCAATTTGCAGCTTTTCTCATCTCTTTGCACTGTGAACTCAGAAACATTTTTTTATTATTTATGAACTGCTTCCTTTTTCCTTTGCTCGACTGGATCACTGCACGCCAACATACATTTTTTAAAGCTTAATGTGAAGGCAGATCTCAAAGACAAAAAGTCTACAGGTGCAAAAATATCTAGGTCACATTACTAGGAGGTGCCATTGAGCACAAGTTAGAATTCACTTGCCATTTCTTCCATCCCATTCAAGTAAAGCGTTGTAGGGCAAGATACAAACCTAAGGCATCCATCAAATTTTACCATCTTTATTTAACACATGTAAACATGCATCCCAGGACTGGGAAGAGTCAACAGCCCACCATTCAAATCTTGCGTCCATCAAAAAAAAAAAATCACATTACAACTCAACCAACTGGGCCAGTATCACCGAAAATTACTCAAAATCAGCACAGCATAAGACTACAAAGTCCATTGTTGTGAATGCACACTGAGCAATTATGTAGAGATACTGACACATCTGCACATATTTATAACCATGACAATTACAGCTTTTTGTAGGCCTATGATGTCATGATATGACCACATCCATTCAGGCTTCTTGACTTGACATTTTGTATTACAGATGGTACTTTCAGAACTTGGTTGCTCTTTAAATGTTTAGGAAAACAAGTGAGGTTTTTAAAAGTCCATATAATGAATCAGAGAAGAAATTTATATGAAAAAAATGGTGAATAACAAAAGACCAATTGCAAGTTACATTTATATGCATGCTGATGTTATTTTAGAACATCTGTTATGGACAATGCACAGTGGATCTGAGCTTCAGTACTTTTGTACTCTGATCTCAAATCAAAATACCCCGAGAAAACCAAATAGAACAGAAAGAGTCTTTTAGCCTCAAGTTTATATTCGGGAAATAGTCACCAAAGGTTTACTGCAGCTTACATTGTGGACACTATACTCATCCCTACAAGGTGATGCAAACTGGAACAGCAATGTAACATTGGGAAAGATGGGCCTCTGTTAATGAAATAAGCTAGTAATGTGCATGGATATTTACAACATATAAATCAGAAACACAAATACAAGGGCTACTCAAGAAGTATTTCACACTCACATTCGTTTAAATACTGTCCCAGACACATAAGCTATTTGGGTTTTTGTTTTTGTTGGTTTTTGTTTGTGTTTTGTGGGGGTTTTTTTTAAAGAAAATCAGTTGCGATGTCAACTTCTTCTATGCTAGTCAACTTAACCAGTGGGAGGCTAATGTTATTCACAAAAAGAAAATAAACATGCTTATTTTTAAAAATAAAAACAGCAATTGATTTATTAGGCAAACATCCAGCCATTGCCCTAACATAGCTCTTAATAATTAAACTACATTGTCACAAAGCTCACTTCACTGCTACCTCTAATAATAAATGTCAACTAACAACAAACCCCTTTGTGTGCACATTAATGGTGACATTTTCAAAGGCAGCAGCAGCAGTTTAGAACGGCTGTTCTTTGATCAGTACAAAGAGTGCACAGCAAAGGACCTTCCTGCTTAACATCTCTCCTTACGCACCTATTCATGTCAATACAATACCTTCACACACTGGGAACCAAACAAGTGCCAGACACGCATCCAACCATGGAGGAAGAAAGTTAAAAACCCCAACCTGCCACTAGGGGAAGCATGGTACCCTTCCCAGGTATCAGCATCCAAAGAAGTTCATGGATTTGTTTCTCTTTTCTACATGAAAGCACAATTTTTACGCACTTCTGTTGCTGTCTTGTATCTGCCTTTGAAATCCATAACCATCTTTCAAATTGTTATTAGAATCATAGAATCACTGAGCTTGGAAGAGAGCTTCAAGATCACCCAGTCCAACCGCCTACCTACATCACCACTAAACCACATCACCCAGTGCCACATCCAGACGCCTCTTGAACACTTCCAGGGTCGGTGACTCCACCGCCTCCTTGGGCAACCTATTCCAATACCCAATCACTCTTACAGTGAAGACATTTTTCCTAATGTCCAATCTGAATATCCTCTGCTGCAATTTAAAGCCATTTTCCCTCACCATTTCACTATGGGCACAGCAGAAGAGATTGACCCCCGCCTCGCTCCAACCTCCCTTCAGGCAGTTGTAGAGAGCGATGAGGTCCCCCCTGAGCCTCCTCTTCTGCAGACTGAACAACCCCAGCACTCTCAGCCATTCCCCATGAGACATGTGCTCCAGTCCCTTCACCAGCTCTGTTGCCCTTCTCTGGACACGCTCCAGCACCTCGATGTCTTTTTTCAAGTGAGGGGCCCAGAACTGAACACAGCACTCGAGGTGCGGCCTCACCAGTGCTGAGTACAGTGGGACAATCACTGCCCTATTCCTGCTGGCCACGCTATTCTTGATACAGGCCAAGATGCCATTTGCCTTCTTGGCCACCTGGGCACACTGCATTGCATCAAATGTAAATATTTATTTTCTTAGGTTCCTATTTCTTTCTTTTCCTGGTAATTTTTGTCTTTAATTTTTACTCTGACATTTGAGGTTTACAACATCATTTGCACAGTTGGGTATTTTAATCATCTCTGCTTTTTTTATATGCAGGCCAGTACATAAGCTGCAGCCTCTCTCTGAAGTAACCTGTACTATTGTTATCTTTCCTAAAGAGACTTTCTGCCATATTTCCCAGTGCTTTGGCTTGGACTTAAAATTTCTTTGACACACATGCCATGCCGCCTAAATTTCTCAAGTGTATCTAGTATATAGATGGCACAATCATAAAAAAATAATGTATCGCTTCTGTAAGTGCTGGTGTGTACTCTCTTTGACAGCTTAATGAGTGCCCCTAAAAAGGGCACTCAAAACAAAAAGAGCCAAAGCCGTTTGTTACATCACACACACACACACACACACACACACACAAGTATATAGCAGCTGACTTTGTAGTTTTAACTGTTCAGCTAAAGAGTCACTTCAAGAGACCTGGAGATAAGGTTTAACAGGTTCAAAAATCAGGCCCAAAATGAAGCTAAAATTGTACTCTCTTCATCAGAGGAAATGTAAGGAAAGAAGTAGGCAAAGTTCATGAAAAGGAACTGAAAGCAAAAAGGGAAATGATAAGGTAATGAAGGAAGAGTGCTACAGAAAGAAGTTAAAACCATGCAAAAAAAGTAAATAAACACTGATTATGCAGGACCACAAAGTCCTGGGGGAATTACTCTCAGACCCAGTGCCAGTGTTATACAAACCAAACTGTTAAATGCTACCACTCAGCCAGTTTTTTGAAGCAATTTGTGTTGTCCAGGCTGGAAGACTGTGATATCTGGTGTGACTACAGGGAAGAGCTTACACACTGGTAATTCTCACTCTTTATGTTGCATGTGTTATATCTTATGTGTGTTTCAAGAATTAATTCCCTGTTTTAAGAAAATAAATTTACGATACTGGTGCCTAATCTAGGAAACTACTTTTAAAACCACGTATTTTATCCAAATTTACTGTTTTGAATACTGCTGTGTACGTAACACATTGCATTTTCAAAGGATAAATTAATGTAGTCTGGTCAAGACCAAAACCAAAAGACAATGTCTATAATTGCCTGGCAGAAGTGCTTTACAGAGCAATGGTTTAACCAGAAAGGTGGTGACTATTGGGTGTCTTTTAACATAGCATATATTTAGTGTCAAAATTTTGAAACTTGGACTCATGTTTAGGATCGATAGAAAAAGCAATCAGACTTAAAAGTGAGAGGAATCCTATCTCATACAGAAAACAAACATCAATAGAAAATACCAGCATGGTATGCGTGCCTTCAGCACTACTGGCATCCTGGTTCCCTATCTCAAAATGTTTGTATTAGGTACAGAGAAGGACAACTAGGATCCCTCAAGAGCCATTGAAAAGAAAGGGAAAACTCCCTGCAGCATTCAAGAAGGCCTATGCCAAAAATTTCTGAGAGCACAAGAATATTCAGCAGGAAGCATCCCCACGTGCTCACCCTCTTCTCCCATTCTCCCCCAGGCATCCACTCTGGCCATGGCAGGAAATGGGCTACTGTACAAACCAAAACTTTGGTCTAACTTATTATGCCAATCTCATGCTCACCAGTGATCTCTGAAAAATCAAACTAAATGTTTCCAAGTTGTGACATGTAATTTCAAAAATTTGAGCTTTGAATCCCCAGTGGAAAAAAAAAATCATGTGTTGAAAGAAACACAGTGGAACCAGAGAAGAGGAGCTACCTTTATTTATCTGTCACACACAAATTTGAGATATACAGATTCTGAAACAAATAAAAAGGCCATATTCTCTTAAGATTAATATTAATGGTGGATCTCTTCTTCCCCGATACTGGATTTTTGACTTAGTCTATATCAGTTACTTCGCTTCACAAGCAAAATTATGGCACAGGAATGCAAGGAAGGCTTTAGACACTTAGATTATTGGACTAAGTTGATTTACTGCTTGCTAATCATTAGTCACTGTTTCTCGTTCATAATTTGGTACTATATTTACATAATTTTTTTAAAAATAGAGCTTCTTATTCTGCTTTTATTATAGAAATCAAACTAAACAAGGCAAAAATGTTTATTAAAACAAAACAAAAAGTGAAAATACACAGTTGATATTGAAATGACCAAAAATAAATTGGAAAAAAAAAGTCATTTGGTCATTTCAGAAGCAAGTCCAACCACGGGCTTCTTACTAGCATCACACAGTGCAATCAAAACCCAGCAATAACTAGCTTGAGCTCAGAATGTATGTTGTGGTTATTCTCTTTTATACGTCTTTACCTCTTGTGTTTATGTGTACATTATTTTGAATTAGTTTATAATTTTTAAGCAACATAATGGTAGACAGAAAACCCTTGAGGGACTAACTTCCAACTGCCGTTTACAAAGACAGTTAAAGCAAGCAAGTCAGGAATACACCCAAGATATTAGCCTCAGGGAACACTTATCCAACCAATTTTTTGAGGCATTACATAATGAAACAAGCTATATTTGTCTGAAAACCCAGATTTTTCTGGATACTACTATGAAAATATTGTAAAGCTAAAGGAGTTTGAAGTATTGCTATGGGTAGAAGTCAAATTAGTTTGGGATTTTTTTAAGCTATTTATTTGTGTTTTTATCTAAATATACTATGTAGCCATTTAAAAAAATTAGTGATGAAATGAAAATCAGAAACAAGATCAAGTAGCAGATATTCTTTCTAGACAACTAGAAAGTTTGGATTAATTCAAAAGGGGGAAAAAACAACTATGAATAAATTTTTGTATGTACTTACATATTTAAAAAGCTTCTAAGCATTCCTTACAGAATGAAAAGCATCAATAGAAAGCACAGAATGAAAGAACCTCTCTTTCACACTGCATTCATTTGCCCAATATCATAAAATATCTTTAGCTAAAAGTAGCATACTGTTTTTTCTGAGCAGCGAGTGTTGGTTTGAAGAAAGTTTCCATTCCTGTATCACATAGTCTCTGTAGTTAGTTTATAACTATGCAGCAAAAGCTTCAGGAACTATGTGGTAAAAAGGAACGCATAGCCATATTGGCAGTGAGTTGCAATTGTAAGTTACTTAAATATCCGTATAAGTGTTAAGTAGGAGTATTTTTGCATTGGATTAGTTACATCAAATAAAGAACTAGCAAATGATAGTGGAACAAGAACACTCATTACTATTGTAAGATTAATTCACAAACTAAAATTAAAGCACCATCATACAGACAATCCTAACTCAAGAGTGGTGTCAAACTGCACAACATTCTGATTAAGTCTATGCTCTTAGATTTTCAGCTTTCCACAAGTATGTGAGCAATACAGTTTTCTTGACACCTATTTTTTACAGAAAATTAGTTGCAGATACTTGTAGATTTCACTTTTCACATTCAATACACCTGAATAGTTGTATGACAAATACCTGTACCAAATTAGGAAACAAAAGTACTATGCAATGTACCCTGAAAAAGTCATAATTTATTGTAATTCCCATTATAAATGCTGAGGAGAAAAACGCCAGCGAATTAATTCCAATAAAAGGATGGAATTATTTTAAAACTAATAACTTCAAATTATAAAATGTGCAAAAGGAAATTACAATGCTCATACCTATTTTATGAGCAGGAAAGACTAATCTTGGATATAATTATCACTTTTATGAGTCATTTGCCCAGATTTTTCTGATACACATTCATAATAATTCACATCTGTTGCCTCACCACAGACATAATCAGAAATCAAAGAATAAGTTGTTTCCCCGTCATCACTAATTCTATGTTTTTCAGAGTAGGTTTTCCAAATTTAGTATGAAAAGGACATAATCAGATTATAGAATAACTTGTAGACAAATCCTTCATATCCGTTTATTAAAAAACAGAAACATTATTTTAAAATAAGCTTCAGGATGTGTGTGGGGGAGTTGATCTTATTTATGCACTCTCAGTAAAGACAAAAGTCTTAACTTTTATTCTCTGCAGTGATCAGCAACTGCATTTTCACATTATCAGCTTTGCTGAGCAATACCACAACAGTGTAATGTCCAGGTAACACATCTGATATAGTATTTTTCTGAAAATGTGTCAACTGCAATTCATAAACATTCCTATTTGTCAAGTTCAAAAGCTTTTACAACACTTGCAAAATTCTAACACATCAGAAGAACTTATTTGTTGAAGGAACCATCTACAGATACCAATTGACTGTATAGGGCCAAAAGGCTACACTTTTCACTCTGACGTAAGTGTACTCCTCAAATGATTATCATCTAAACACGAAACTGCAATTCTTCCAATGACTGCTTCATATCTAAAAATATCACTGCTGAATGCTGCAATTACATTTCTCAGCTGGAGACATCTTTCTACATTATTTTCTTGAATGCAGAAGATCCAGGCTCAACAGTGTGCTAATCAGCTGCACTAAACTCTAAATGTGATCTAATTAACTAGAAAACTACTCAGATTTGAATGGTGGGGGCTTTTTGTTTGCTTTTAAATCCAAGCATATCTTAATCACCTTGTCTGCTCTCCAAAGAAAACAGTCATGAAAAAAGCCAAGGTGTTCAGAGGAAAAAAGAACCCTATCATTATAAAATATGCCTAGGTCCTCACAACATCTGCTTACTCTCAAAATAGCATGCTTGCCCAGTAATTTTTTATGGATCCTGACTTTAAAATTTCTAGCCTTAAAACTGTTCAAAGGTAAGAGTCACCTATAGAGTGTATATTCTGGTCACAGCGCAAGCCCTAACCATTTGAATTGTGCCCTACAGTTACTTGGTAACAAACCTGAGTAGCAGTTCCTTGCCCTAAATTTAGTTTGGTGAAGGAAACAGTTCTGAGACTCCTATAAAGCTCGGTTCTCTGCACTGGAAAGTTCATCACACATACTATGCAGCCCTACTTGAATTGGTTGTGTTCCTTGTTTTGTGGAGCAGGTTAGGAAAGTTGTATGCATCAGAAGATATTTTTCCTTCCTAGATTAGCAACAACTATATTAGACCAAATCCCCTCTTCTACCTCTTCTAGAATTCTAAACATTTAACAGAGCTTGTAGGAAAGAAGAACTAAAGCAGCAAGTGACCTCATGAGTAATCCTGTTGCTAATGGATCCTTTTCTCTCTCATATAAAAAGTATTCATAACTATACAAGCTACTAAATTGAACATATGCCGCATCGTTTTTTTACTCACCTACGCAGTTATCACAAAGGCTGCAATGTGAGGCACGAGGTGGGCGGAAAATCTTGCAAGTAAAACAGTATTTTAGTTTCACTGTCTGTCCATTGATGATCACTTCTTTTGTTCTGGGAGGGGGGCGGTATCCTCCTGAACTGGAGCCATTTGCAATATCTAAACATGGATATACAATTCATTAAATTTTTTCACATGAACTATGGTGTATGCACAGAACTGTCCTTGATGGCAATCTATAGCAAGTTTCAAATTTATATTAAAACGCTTAAACAACTTTTTTTTCTTCTCATTCCCCTAAAATAACACGTAGCATAAAGACAGTTAATTACAAATAGTATTCATAGTCAATCAATTTGAATTAAAAAACCCCACCCAAATCCAATTCTCAAATGCTGAAAGCTACCTTGATCACAAAATGCTTACACACTCATAAAGAACACATTGATGACAACTATGACTACTGGTGCAGGATGGTAAAACCTGGACAATTTATCTTTAGGATTTTCCTGAATATTTTAGAATTCCTGTAGTAACAGAAAGTCTCTCTATAAGTGCTGCAGAAATTCTACAATCTAATATAGAATCTGCACATTTACTTAAGCAACAGCAGCTCTGTCACTAGAGTTTGGCACATGGTAGAAATAAGATCAATCATCACTTTGAGATCTCTTAAATGCTGTGATACAATGGAGCACATTCAGAATAGTACTTCACAGCTCTCGATGTTTCAAAGTTTGTAAATCTAATTCTGTATGTTACTTTTACACATCTTGAAGACTGTTGCATAAAAAGTTTCCAACGACCTCATTTGGTACAAGTGGTAGGTTTTTGGGGTTTGTTTGCTTTTGTTTTATTTTAGGACATCAGCATGCATTTTTCCAGCAACTAAAGAACTGATTAGACTAAATAATTAAAGTTCAATTTTGTCCTTCAAATGCTCCCAAGATGAGCTATGCTCTGAAAGCTGAACACATAAAAGCGGTACCTTTTTCTCAGTTTATCTGTTCTTGTGTAATCACAATCAAATCAAACCACAGAGATAAAAAAACTCCTAATTTATTACATGTGGACAGGCAGAACAGGAAGAACAATAGGAACATAAAATAAATTATTTTCCAATGTATAAATGAAACTACATTTTGAAGTCGCAGTCAGCTACACAACTGTGTTTTCAGTTGCCTCCCTCACTTTAAAGTTGGACAAGCATGGGGCTGGATGACAGGTTTCTAAAAGATTGTGACTTATATTTGAGCTCCAATTGTTAGAAATGTCACCTGCAATTACAACTTCTGCCCAATCTGCAGACATATTTCCAAAGCCTACAAATTACATATTTTCCAAGGGGGCAACTAGAAAGCCTCCTATCTAACAAGGTATCTGAATTACTGACAGCATAGTTGTGCTAGCAAAGGTGTAAATATATAATATACTACATTTGGCAGCAAATTTGGCTTAAGAAGTTCCCATCTGCTGCAAGCTTGTCCACTCCATAAATACGCATCAATAAAAGTATTTGAGGTACACCACAGTAAACTTGACCTTTGAAACAAATAGCTTCCAGAAAACTCTCTTGAAGAAAGTGGAAGGAGGGAAGCAATAGCTGAGAATGATGGAATCAGGGTGTGAAGCTCCTAAGCTTACGAGAGTGCTCCCTTACAATAATAAAGTGATGAATACTGAAGAAACAGCAGCTTAGAAGCAGCCTACTAGACCCTGATGAGGTACAGACATTTGCTTGTGTTGGATCTAAACCAACCCTTGCAATGTTCCTGGGATGCTGGGTAAGGTCCTATGATCTGCACATGGAAGTATGAATTATTGTGTGCTTCCCATAACAATCAATAATACTGATTTTGACCTCAATGCCAATACCACTTGACACTGTACTTTTTATTAAATAAGTATTGCATTACAAGCTACTAGTGTATTTACATGCTGAAGCATAACTATACAATAAAAGTTCTTTACTGTGCAAGATGGAAATTATCTGAAGTTTCCTTTATTTGTTGTTTTTTACAGTTACATTGTTTAAACTCATTAATTACATGATTTGACTTTAAAGCAGTCTAGCAAATACAAGAATTTGATGAGGTCAACAGAAATAATTTAATTTCTTCAGGTTACAGTAAAAAACTTCTTTTATTTGCTTGTATAGCAGTTTATTTGCCCTCATGACACATCAGTTTGAGCTAAGCAATTTTTTATTTCTGCATTCTAATTCAGAACTAAGATGAAAAGTTCTTTTGAGGGCATAACACAACTGTGCTTATGTAGATACATGGATGATTCCTAAATCCAGAAAATGGAAGAATTTCTTATAATTAAGAAATAACATTAAAAAAGCTTCTGTAATTACAATGAAAACGTCTTTTCTGTAGACCAAGTTATCATAGGCTGCATGAAATAAATAACTGGCACTACTCATACAGATCTACACAAGACAATACTTCCTAGGGGAGAAAAACACCATTAGGAAGTTTTTGTTATTAAAAATCCCCTACAGCAGACTTTAGTTACTATCACTGAAAAAGGTAAATATATTTTAATACACTGTACTTTTGGTGACATCATCACCAGCAGACTTGTAATATTCCCAGTCCTCCTATAAATCTATGGGCCTTACAAAACAGCATTATGCCCATTTCTGACCATAGTATGGTCAAGATAGACTTAAACTGTGATAAAAAATGCAGGTCATTAACCCTACTTTGTTTTTTATCCAATAAAGCATTAAACGTGTGCATGTATAACATGTTCATTAATAAACCAATACTTTCCATTTGATACTCACACTCAAATTTTGGTGCATAATTATAAAAAATACTAACGAAGCCTGAATTTTCTATAGATATAGCTTTTTATATTGCTAGAAACACCGATGTATTTAATTTCCTAAAATAACACTAGTATTTCTGATTTTCTTCTTTTATAAAATCTTTTTATTCCTGAATACGTGCATAAGCATTGAAAGAAAATCGCTTGCATCAGTCGAAGTGAATTGTTTATAAGAAAAAACACTCTTTTTTCTAATGAAACATTTATGCATTAAAAATGCACATTGACTAAACCCAGTATTTTCCTACCTTTCAACGAGCTCAAAAAGCGCACTGTATCTGTTTTATTTTAAAATGGGCTCTGGCAGAATCTCAAAAGCAACTTCCCTCTTCTGTGGTGGTGAAGGGAGACTATTGGCCAGCCCATTATACTTACAACACTAGTTTTCTAAGAGGATTTCCTTCGAAACCTTTGCAGGGAAGTTCAAGTTCTCAGGGACAGCAAATGCTAGCTTTCTGAGGAAAATTAATCTCAAAATCCAAGGGTGAAAGCTGATGCAAATGAAATTAATGAAAACAGTCTTGCTGACTTTCCATGGAGTCAGGATTTTACCCACAATCCTAAATTGTCTAATCAAACCCAAAAGTCCCAGTCTCTGTTTATTAACATTTTTTTTCTGGAAACAAGCAACAGGGCAAGGTCAAATGTGCTTGGATTAAATCAGATTTATCTAATCTAAATGTGCTAAACACGTCCTGGTCTCACAGTGATTTTTCAGACTTCAACTGAACTGCTCAAACTTGGGTTCTAACACAGTGAAATCTTTTAATATCTTTCTATCTTTTAACATATGTGGTCACTTTATGGCATAATATGATTAACCATTACAGAATCACTTTCCTCAAATAAACCTCTGTTTGACCATTATTTTTTACATTTTTCTCTTCTGAGCCATTATTGGTGTAGTAATGCAAGTTATTTTTCAAAAAGGGTAAAATTTTCCCATGAAGTGGATTGCCTTCCATCCCCTCTGCTCTGTCACATTTTATAACTTCTCTAGCATCGTTAAATGTTCATGCACTAGATGGGGCTCCAGCATTTTTATTACCCTATTGCAAAAACCCCAAACATACAATCCATATCCTTGTAGGTCCAAGGTACCTGAACTGCTGCAAGAAAATCAATCCAAGTATTTAATGGAGATACAGCAGTCTAGCAACCTAATGTGACAACAATCTCCACTTATATCTCCCAAATTATTATGTTGAAAACAAATGGGAGGTGCTGTTTAGATGAGACATAGAGGTTGGAATTTTGTATACATAACACCAGGATCCTCCTGCTCAATCAAGGATTTGCTTTTTTGGTCAATTTTCCAAAGATCCTAGGACAAACAGTCTCTAGAAGGTCTCTCCATGTTGTCTCTACACAAACTTAACAACCATATTATGCAAGGCTTGCCATCCACTTTAAAGGGACACAATTTTAATCTTCAAACAATATCATTAGAAAAGTTAATTACTTAAAGTAGTTGTGACATTTCCTGCTAAGAAAAACAGATAATGCCACAGAAAAAATCTTTATGTATGACCTATATCATCTGAAGAGCAAAACCAAAACAAACCCTGCAAAACTGCCAGCCTCCTCTAAGAAATGTCTTCCTCTGCGCTTAACCACTTAAATCTAAGCTACATACTTAACAACAGTGGGCTACAACAGGAAAGAGTAATTCGTATTTTTTAGGGAAAAGAACTTAATTCAATAACACTTTCTTGTTTCCAGACAGTAGTCATGAGCACTAACAATACTGGGAACCTGGCTTAGACTGCAACCAGCAGCTGCTAACTACATTCTACACATAATTCATCTGCCAGCCAACAAGAGATACTGACCAAATATTGCTTTAGATAAAAAACTTACTGCCTCGATTTCAGAGAAACCTATGTATTACTAAGAGTAGAACTGCATCAACTTCTTGAAGTCTAAAACTTTATGTGAAAGGTATTCTTGTTCCCAGAAAAAAAAATTAATCTTTAGTGAACATCTCCCTTATGAGGAGAGGCTGAGGGAGCTGGGTCTCTTTAGCTTGGAGAAAAGGAGACTGAGGGGTGACCTCATCCATGTTTACAAATATGTAAAGGGTGAGTGTCAGGATGATGGAGCAAAGCTTTTGTCAGTAATGACCAATGACAGGACAAGGGGCAATGGATGCAAACTGGAGCATAGGAGGTTCCATGTGAATATCAGGAGAAACTTTTTCACTGTGAGAGTGACAGAGCACTGGAACAGGCTGCCCAGAGAGGTTGTGGAGTCTCCTTCGCTGGAGACATTCAAACCCCGCCTGGATGCGTTCCTGTGTGATGTACTCTAGGTGACCCTGCTCTGGCAGGGGGGTTGGACTGGATGATCTTTCGAGGCCCCTTCCAACCCCTAGGATTCTGTGATTCTGTGATTTGCTGAGGGAAAGAAGAATAGAGAAAGACTCAACTGATGCATAAAGTAATTTCACTAAATTTGTTTTAAGGATGTTGTTTAAAGCATGCAATATCAGGTGTGACAATCAGCCTATCAAGCTGGCATCTCACCTTTGGACAGAAGGCAAAATATACTCACATTGTACCCACACGTAGTATTTGTTCAGGCTGTTGTCAGTTCTATGAAATGCTTATGCTGTGCCACAGATCTAATTTCATAAGGCTCTAAGGAAATCAGATTGTGCATTTGAAAACAAAATGAAAGGCATGGAACTGTGGAGAAGTCTTAAGTGTAATCTTGAGCATCAATGAAAATTAGAAAGCCAAGACAAAAATTCCAGAAATGGTGTGCTGGTGTAACTAATATACTGAGTTCAGGGCTTCTGAGAAGCCAAAAGAAAGCAAACAGAAACTGTGAACTGGCCTGAGCTTAACTGTCCTGCTGCATTTCATAGAATCATAGAACATCCCAAGTTGGAAGGGACCCTCCAGGATCATCGAGTCCAACTCCTGTCCCTGTGTAGGACACCCCAGGAGTCACTCCATGTGCCTGAGAGCATCATCCAAACCCTTCTTGAACTCAGTCAGGCTTGGTGCTGTGACCACTGCCCTGGGGAGCCTATTCCAGTGCTCAACCACCCTCTGGGTAAAAAACCTTTTCCTGATATCTAACCGAAACCTCCCCTGATTCAGCTTCCTACTGTTACCTTGAGTCCTGTCATTGGTCACAGGAGTGAAGAGATCAGTACCTGCCCCTTCTCTTCCCCTCGTAAGGAAGCCATAGGTCACCCCTCAGCCTCCTCTTCTCCAGGCTGAACAATTCAAGAGACCTCATCACATTTTTACAGCAAATAACCCTACATTATCTTCAGTGATTTTGCATTACACAAACCTCATGCATCTAGTTGCTTTTGTTCTATCATTTTACATGAAAAAATACTATTTTAAGACCTATGCCCCTTCCCTCTCTTAGGCTAAACATATGTATTTCTTAAATATTTCCTTATAGGTCATATTTCCTAGATTCTCAGTTTTGCTGCCTTCCTTTTGAGTTCCCGCACATAGTGTCAAAAAATTGGACAGCAAACTGAGCCCTTGTTATCACCAGGTATTGCAGAATGACACTTCTCCTGGTTTACGTAATGACACTTTTTCTAAAGCATCCCCAAAAGAATTTCCCCTTTTTTGTCAAGATATCATGACGTTGACTCAATCTGTTGTGGATAATACTCAAGATCATCGAGTCCAACCATCAACCCAGGACTGCCAAGTCCATCACTAAACCATGTCCCCAAGGGCCACATCCAAACATTTTTTGAATACCCCCAGGGACGGTGACTCCGCTACTTCCCTGGGCAGCCTGTTACAATGCCTGACCACCCTCTCTGTAAAAAAATTTTTCCCAATATCCAGCCTGAAATGAGTGCTTGCAATTTCCCTTAACTCAGCACCAACTTCAGAGCATATTACCTTCATCTTGAGCCGACAATCAGTCTCTTACCACTTACCATTTACCACTAGAGTGTCTTTCCAGAAAGTTGCTCATTGGCTTCATGACAATTAATATCTAGATTTTATCTCCAAAATTCACACAGAAAGAATCTTATGTAGGACAGCTTCAGGAGCTCTATTACAGTCAAAATTTAGCACATTCTTCTTTTCCACCAAGAGAGTTACTCTTTCAAGGAAGGACATCAGTTTGGTTACGCTTGATTTGCTCTTGAAATGCTCTGTTGTTTGTTTTGAGTCTTAAATGGCCATAAATCCCACTCCTTACCAGCCCAAAATCTTACAATTCAATCATTTAGCAGTTTGCTCCATCTTTCCAGAGAGAGAATGCTTTCTAGTGATAGAATAGACAGATTTCTGTTAAAGTGGAACATTAGATAGATACAGATACAGTATAGTAGATTGACAGATTATTCTTTTAACTGCTACTTTCCATCTTTTGACCCGCACTTCCTATTAGCTGGCAAGATGTGTACAAGTTCTCTTCTGAGACCAAAGCAGAGTGTTGAATCCGTCAGACTGCCCTCTGTTATTTCTCATTTACCTACTACACAGCATGCCTTCAGCTTCTCTTTCTTCCTCTGACCTCTAATAGAACCTGTCCTGTCATCTTCTACTATTCCTTACTGGTTCTAACTGACTTATTTCCCTTATGCCTTTCTGACACTTCCCCCGTGCACTTGTACTACCTCTCTGTACTCATCTTTAGAAACTGTCTACACTTCCGATACAAGTATCTTCCTGACTGCAATCTTCATAAAACTATAAATGCAGACAGAATGGCCTCTTACTTCCTAACCTTCCTCTGTATGAGGATAGCTTGACGACGTGCATTAATACAATATTTTTCAATAAGATAAGTGTCTTTTGCTTTGTGGACATCTTCAATTTTTTTTGCAATTCCTCTTACGTTTTGTTTTGCTGTGAACACAGATGGATGGGCTACTATAACCTTGCCAAACCCTCAAGAAATGACTGCTTTCCATTCCTATACCCTGGTGGTGGAAACAGCAGCATCACCGCTCTGTTTGTCCTCCAGCTGCACATGAAAAGAGGTAATAGCCTAGATGGAAACATTTCACACTGTCAGCATGACCACCCTGTTTCCAAAAAGCCACTTGAATGAATGGAGTACTAGCAGTTTCTTTAGAAGGTTGTATTTCAAGAACTGTTCTCCTTAATCATCTTGTCCTATTCTATGATTTCTGACGTACAAAAATAAAGTTTAATCAGCTTTAGAAGAAATTCAAGATAGCATTCCTAAATCAGAATTTCTCCTCTTGGGACATAACAGTTTCTCACCGCATCTGTAATAATTTCTGTGAGACAGGTAGGGCAGAGTAAGTCTCAAGTATTGAAGAACAATGTGAGAAGAGTAAAAGCCACAGACTGGTCATATTACATGCAAAAACTCTAGAAAAGAAACAATTTGGTAAAAGCATTATTTTTCGGTTATTTATCTGAAGAATCTCTCGTCTAGAAGTATATTACTGTTAACCTTGCATCCCATTTTTAGAAAGCACCTCAAGTTCAAAGGTACAGCAAGTTTCAATGCAATCAAACCAGAATGACAGTTTTGGGGCATGCAGAAGTTTTCTTCAGAACTGCAGGAGGCATCCAGCTTCTCCTGCTGCACAGATGCCATTCCACTAGAATACATCTTTTTAAGGAACATTAAAAAATGTATTTTAATAGTACAAAGATGTTTCTTTCCATTTCCATTGTTGATTCCAGAATCATAATTTTAGGGCAGAAGGATTTGTTATAGCTACCTATCTTGTTCCTCTCCACTAGACTTGCTGTAAGTCCTCATGCTTTGGAACTTAAGCCCCAAACTCCACGTTTGCTGGCAATACAGCTCCTCACTGCAAGACTCCATTGGCCCTTCTTGAAAGATTAGGAAAAGGTGCTAAATGAATGCTTCATTATATTTTCCTGTATTTTTATGCTTAAAAACAAAAAAAGACTTGGTGAGTTTTTGTAGCCTAAGCTATATACTTTATATCTGAGGTTTTCAGATGTTTAAGGAAGATGATTCAATCACTTCTGAAACCTGAATTAATAGCAAACATTTTAATATCTCCATAATATTCAAGAATTTCAAGAAAGGAGCTGAATGTGCTAGAACGTGCTGTAGCCTTTGAGCTTAGCATCCAACTTTTGCTGCACACATTCTGTCAGCAGAAAGATGGGATTGCACCTCATAGCAGGGGGAACCTCCTATGGTGCTCCAGCCTTTACCTAATGAGAACCTCTTCCAATTAGTTACAGCAGTGTCCTACACAATGCTGCTTTTCTGAGAAGGCAGAAGGCCAGCTAACACAAATGGGTTGGTTGTATGCATACAAGTAGGATGGTATGGGTGTTGTTCAGTAGAAATAGGTAATAATTTGCAAACAAGTTTGGTATTCATCTAACAATTGTTAAGTTTTCATTTTTAAACTATCTTCTAATGCCAAATTTGATAAAGGTGAAATTTAACTGAAACATACAACTTTTTTTTCATAATTTAAACCTTTTAAAGTATCATTAATTTTTTAATTTTATTTAGAAAGCAGTGTTGTCCTTTTCTAAATGCCTCAAGTAACTCATACAGGTATGATAAACATCTACTTTTATTTTTTGAAAACAGCTTAGATTCTGTTACTCTTCATTAGGAGAGCAGATACCAGGATGATGACTGGCAAAGTAAGACTACTTGTGCTCCATCACAAGAAGAGAAAAAATAGGAGTGCCGGGATTGCTGCAGTGAAACATCTGGGAGAGGTCATGGTGGCACACTCATGGAGTGTAAAGGTGCAGCACATTACACACTCACTATTTAATTCTGAAAAATGTTTACAGTGACAGCACTGGTAAGAGATAAAAAATAAGCTCTAAAATCAGTTTTTCCAAGAAATCTGTTAGCTTTCCCAACAACAGAAATTTTCCATAATCTGGATTCTGTGAGTATTAGGAATTCGTATATCACACAAGCAAGGACTGAAATTATTATGTTTTAAGAGGACTCCAGTTCTTCTGTATAAACACATTCCATATCTATTGTTAATGGAGTTTTTTGAGTGTAGTGAGAATATGGCTTCACGATGCTCCTTCATTTCTGATTTGATTTCTTTATGGCATGTAAGGGCAGGTCGACGGAAGATTTTCTTTTTAAATAATCCAGAGTGCCATAGCAGAAAGTAAGCAAACGGAAGAAATGTATACAAACTTCAATTCATCCATCTGGGATTGAGCTATCCAGGTCATTTAAGATCTAATAGTTTTCTTCTTTGCATACTATGTACAGTATGGTCCTTGTCCAAAGCTAAGAGCTGACTGGCTAAATGTGAACTCCTTCCTGTCATGGCAATGACAGCTGGCTGCTGGCTCTGCACAATTAGTCCAAACAAATATAAAAGCAATGGAGGTTTTCTCCCTGAAATGCAAATGCCAGCAGAATACACTGTTTTTAGAAAGCTATACCAGGTCTATAAAATTTGGTGAACTACACATCTCAGACTTCACACACTCATGGGAAAAGATTTCCTTCCCACAAAGTTCAACGACCACGTTACATGATCATACAGTTCTAAAAGCCTCAAACCTACTCAAAGAGCATACAGAATAAGTACAATTAGCTGCTGCTTGTAGCATACTGCAAATGTGCTGATTACACTTCAGAACTCAAATCCAAGTGCTTTGAAATACACAAAATGCTGCTTATTACACAGACGCCTTTTTATCTTAACACATAACATGGTATAACAGCTGTGGCCAGGATCTTCCAAACCCAGTGAAAGAAAATGATCTCACTGTAGTGACGATCAATGAACTCATCACTGTATTTTGAAATCCTGTTTCTTCTTAAAATAATCCATACCAAAGATAATATGCATGTTTCCAGAAAATAAAACCTTTATTCCTCCTCCAACGGCAGTTTTCTGAAACTGAACCCAATGAGACCATTAGATTAAAACAACCACTAAAGTATGTATGTATTTGAAAAGAAATTTGTTACATTTCCTCTGCTAAAGGCTCATAAAGGCCTAAAACTGTGAATATAAGTTGTTACTTTTTTTATTTTACCTTAACCATATTTCTTTGTACGAAAGATCTCTTTAAGTGGAATATAAATGTTCATTATGTGCTTTCAGTTTCTTAACAGCTAAGAGGAAACTAATGTCATATTGTTGTTAACATTTTGCTATTTTTACATTAATTCTCCTATCATTCCCACTTACCAGCATTGTTCACAGTGTGATTTTGGTATGTACAAACTACATTTGCTTCCTGAGGAAACTAAACCAGAACTTCTACTCCATGCGTGCACCAAATGAAGTCTACCTCACAACATGGTGCTAAGAGTCTAAACCAGTGATTTTGTCCTGTAGACATCTGCATCAATGCTTAATGGATGACATATAGCCCATGAGAGAACCAGGCAAAACCCAGTCTGAAGTTAACCCCTCAAATTCATGCTTTTATAGACACAGAAGCATCTGCAACAACAGCTTTAGTGCATTCATTTTCTTCTACTGCATTAAATTATTTGTCACAGTAAACAAAGCCTAAGAGACTGTACTATAGTACTAAACATCAAGGACCCAGCAGGTATTTCTCCTCTGCTAGCATAAACCTATTACTTGTCTTTTCAATTATATGAATGGGTGTTCCTCTGAAATTGCTTCAGAACATGGGATTTCCACTGACTATCATATCGAAGGAGATACAGTAGCTTTTAGTAAGCTTTAGTAGCTTACTAAAAAATAAGCAAACAAAACCACTGTTTATGAAACAGCTCTACAAACTCATCCTGGGTTTTCTTACCCGGGTAGCACATTATTCAGCATATTTGTAGCTGTAGAAATTCCACTATTAGAATTTAGTTAACAATTCTCTTGATAAATGAGGCTGACTGAAATCTGGTGCACTCTCCTTTAATTGTGTTGGCTTTACACAGATAAAAAACAGTAACATTTTATTACTGTTACTGAAGAAAAATCTTCCCAAGACTGCATCAGCTTATATGACTGTATATGTATCTAACTTCTTCACAATATAAATAACAACTTAATTAAATTCAGTTAAACTCCGGGGGTGCATTACTTTAAAAGATGCACAACTGCAGTACCAGCTTTCTTGCCAGAAACACTTTAGAAAGTATTCTATTGTGCACCACAGAGACTTCTACCACACTTGCTGAAAAGTATTTAACTTACTAAAAGTAATAACTATCACTCTCCAGGGGCAGGATTTTGTTTACTATCTTTCTCAATGAAGAACTAATCAACCGCCTTTCCACAAAAATCAATGCAATGTCATCAGACATTACAACTTCAGGACAATTACTGTGGCAAGATAGGAGTATCTCCTCCCACGAGCAGAGCAGCACACTGCCTTCATACAGTACATGCACCCTCGGGGAGGAAAACGAAGAGACAACAGACCTTCCGTGTTACCTATTTGTCTCTCTAGATCTGCTGCTTCATCTGGTGTTGCGCGTGGGAGGACACCAGGATCACTGAAACTAGTACGCAGCAGGGTCCCCATCACGAAAAAGAAAAGAATCCCACCAATTGCAGGTATAGCGGGTGTAATCTTCTCTGACAAATATGGACAACTGGAAAAAGAAAAAAGATTAAACATAATCAATAACACATAGTATAACTTGTTCTCAAAAACTGTTTACTATTGTAAATGCATATGAAGAATTCACTTTCTTCTATTGATACAGAATCACAGAATCACAGAATCCTAGGGGTTGGAAGGGACCTGGAAAGATCATCTAGTCCAACCCCCCTGCCAGAGCGTTACTTGTCTTGGAACATTTACTGAAGCTGCAACTTCTGTTTATGTGTACATCACATCTGAAATTTCTCACAATCTGTTTATTATAATAAAGTTCTGAACAGCATAATAATGACCTAATATGCAATACTCATTTACATAAGAAAATATTTTTATTACAGGCTATTACAAGCTCATATATTTGTTCATCTACTGCCCAATCACATAGCTCATATATTTGTTCATTTACTGCCCAATCACATAAAGTAAATGAAGGGGGTGGGGAAGGGGAAATAACCTGAAGATATTCAGCAGTAAAAAGCAAAGCACATAACATGATGAAGTAAGTCACACTGAAAAAACTAATTAAGGCTATAAAATTCAGTTATCATCCATCACACAGATGGTGCTCAAGAACTTACACCTGTGACACATCAATATCCTTGGTATATATCAATATTGTAACACCACTGCTTACTGTCTGTCTTAATCCATTCTTGTAACTCGGTAAGCTTGTTTACTCATTTACAAAGTAAGACAAGTGCAAATGACAGTGTAACACACCTGAAAACGTATAATCCAGGGGGATCTAAGACATATCAACAGCCCTTTACCAGCACAAAAAAAAGAAGCTTTGTGGTTACCAAATTTACAATATACATGTAGGGCTCGAGACTGGATCATAGTTTTAGCAAATTTTCCTCTATGCTTCACATGTAATAAAATCAAACTGGACAGAAGCATCGGAATCTAAACAACACACAAATATAAGTATCTCTTTACATCTGTACAAAAAGAGGGGATATGAACATTACACTGTATACCACTGTTAGTCATACAATAAGCACTGCAGGATCATCTTAGAGAAAACACAGGCTGAAGACTCTCTTCATAGCTCTTATATTAAGTAGAGGGGGCAAAACACACAGCTTCATGCATTCTCTCCATGAGAAGTCACAAAATAAGCCTAAAAAAACCAAGCCAAAACCCAACAAGTTCTAGGCCTTAGGGCTTCATCTAAAGCTTCCAGGTATCAATCAGGTTTCATTAGCATTGTCTTCCCTGTTTCTGCTGACTGCCTTAGATGACGATTCAGACATACAAGCTTTTGCACTGCAAGTCAGTTAACCTCACTGGAATGTTAACTCTGAGCAAGTGATGACAATGTCAGCTTCACTGTCCATCACTTCTGCTGATGGAATGGGGAGAGAATGGAAACACTCTTCATACCAGCTATCACATACCAAGCGTTTATCTCCTCACACAATCCTATTAAATGTATTTGGCTGTTCCACAGAACAACGTGGGTTTCACTGATGCAGCGACTCCAAATGCATTAAATGCCACATCACACCATCACTATAAGTGGGATTAATCTTTCACCCTACATGAATGTAGTATCACAGGTGTAACAAGTTACAAAAGATTAAAAAGACAGCTGAGTATAAAAAAAAAGTGATAGGCAAGCGATACAGTAGATTCATATAACAAATAGACTGTTTAAATACTAGGAAATGTACTTCAAACCCACACTTTTAGAAAATCTGTTTCAAATAACCAGATTTCTGAAATCAGTGCTAACTAAAGGAAGCAGCAGCAGGACAGCTGGTAGATATAAGCCTGGCGCTCTTCATGTCAGAGAAGCCAGACAGAATGAACAACAAAAGAGCAGCTTTCATGCCACATAAATGCCTTACTGCTCAATTTATTTCTTGCCACAAAGGATTATTGAAATCAAAATTACTGTAATATGCTCAGATGAGAGTACAAATAGGCTGCAAGAATGTATTTTTAAAAGGATTAGAGGGAACATGTACATTAATGAACACTCAATATAGCACAGTGCTATTATACTTCTATTGCATTATTCATTACACATACCAAAGAAATTGCAACTGTGATGAAGTCTGTTGACCAAACAAGAGCTGTATGTGTGCAAAAGGTACCATGAAATAATCTCAGGGCAGCACAGTAGGCACAACACAATTTAGACAGGTGCCAATGCAAAAACAGCAACGGCGTGTACCTACGCAGCTGCAATTCTCCGAGAATGGAAACTGAAGAGCCATCATGACAGTGGCATGTTTTGTTTTGGCAATAATTTCATAGGTAATTGGCAGAAAGAACAAATTCCCGTGTTGAAATAATGAGAAAGCCTTGCAATGTTGAAAAGTGATGACTTCATCACAGCAAAAAAGCATGAAAATCTCTATCTCTGCCTTGCTGAACTAAGTCCACCTGCAGTGAAAAAAACCCCACCACCCTCAAAGTCCTGCACAGCCCTCACCATAGGCAAGTGTAAGGTAATCTGCTTCGCCTAAAAGTGTTTTCGGGGTTTAACACTCTGTTTTATCAACTTTGACTTGGAATTACTTCAGTAATAATGTAGAAAAGACCGAAAATGTAATCTTTGGCAATAATAACCAACTAATGCTCCACTAATTCAGAAATTATTTCAAGCTGAGAAACCAGTCCTTACAGAGATTCAGACAGTAATCCTAGTCAGGACCATTCAATCCAGTCTTACTTACATACAAAGAGACCATATAGTATTACATGGACCTGCAGAAAGCTCAATGATATCTATCCTTTAGAAAGACCCAATTAATTTTTCAATTCCTGTCAATTACATTTTAAAATAACCAGTACTATATAGACCATTTTTTCTTTATGTCTGTATAAAAAAAAAAAAAAACAGGGAAAAAAAATCTTAGTATCTCAAGTTAATAAAAAATCCACTAAAAGTGGTTTCAAATTAAAAATGTGGATTTTATCTCAAAAACTGTCAATACACCTGTAGAAATACACTTGCATATTTACATAATTTATATTTGCATGCTTATATACAAATGTATTTGTGCTGCTACATTAAGTCAATATTATTTTAAACAATTTAGAATTGCCAAATACCATACACTGAAAAAGATTATTCCTAATATCTGCTGAACTCCCCTAATGCATTTGCTTCAATTGAGTTTGTATCTCTTCTGGCATCAGCTCTCCTCAGATATTAAAAGCAACATATTTTCTGGATTGTACTTTCGGCGAGTTTTTGAAGTAAATACTAGAAGGTATTTCCTGACAGCAAATTTCAGAACTTTGACACAGAGGGACTCACCACACAGAGGACTGCCCATCTGCAGCAACACTGATAAAGCAGCACAGAGCTCCAGAACAAATCTCTGTCCTACAGCAGAGCAAGTAGTGACAAACCTTTTTAAGTCAGCACTTCGTAACTACTAGATGTGAACTGACATCCTCACTTATCAGTGTTTGTAAAGACAGCAAGTACTGGCTAGGTACACCCCAGAAAACTCATTTTTAGGGATTTTTACTTGACCGTACATCCCACTAGAAATTGTTATTGTGGAAATGGCTTCTTCAGAGAGCAATGTTTGGATTTGCACATAGGAACCAGTAACACAACCTGAAGTTTGGACTCAGTTAATAGAGGGGCTTTATACAAACCAGCCCTGCTTTTCACTTGGCTTCTCAGCTGCTTTTTTTAAGCATCACATGAAAGTCTGCATGAATGCAGGTGGGAAATAAAATCTGCTGGAAAACTAGTCTGTCACAGCTAGATAAAAGTAAAAACACAGTGGCATTTTAAAGATAATTATCAGGTATCATCCCCGTGAACGAAGGATGCAGGAGAACAATAAGAGTAATTCTTACCATCCAGCAGCCCTTTTAACTGTGTAACCATGCTCCCTGTGGCTCCAGAGATCAGCCAAAAAATACATGCAGTAACTGCACTGAAGAGCACACACAGCGAGAGTCCTACAACTTTCAAGTTCTTGTATCAGAAAAAGGGAGGGGAAAAAAAAGAAGCCTCCTTAAGGACTATCCTGGAAAGATGAAAGCTTTCCTGAACAGTTCACTGACAGTTGTTATTCACTGATGGGGAGATATAATAAATGACAAATCTATCCAGTAGGGATAATGAAGATTTGGAAAGAGTCTGACTTGAAAAGAGGCTAACCCTGTAGTAACAAAAAAAACCCCACAGTAATAACAAGAAGAGCACAAAAAAGACAGGGTTTTATACCAGTGAGAAGCTGAACATCTCACCTAATATTAACTAAGCTGGCAGGCAGAAAACAATAAAAGCACAGATTTTATGGAAAGATGCAGTAGCTCCCACACTTAATTACACTAATAAAAAAAAAAGAAAAAAAGATGCCAGCCAAATTTGCCTGGCAAGACTGGCAATAGGATACATCTTCATCAGTGACCTAGACGCAGGATTCGAAGGGATTCTATGCAAATTTGCAGATGATACTAAATTGGGAGGAGCTGCCAACTCCCTTGAGGGCAGACAGGCCCTGCAGAGAGACTTCAACGAGCTAGAGAGATGGACAATCACCAACCACATAAACTTCAACAAGGGCAAGTGCCGGATTCTGCACGTGGGACGGGGCAACCCTGGTTGTATGTACAGACTAGGGAACAAATGGCTGGAGAGCAGCGTGGCTGAGAAGGACCTGGGGGTCCTGGTTGATAGCAAGCTGAATATGAGCCAGCAGTGTGCCCTGGCAGCCAGGAAGGCCAACTGTGTCCTGGGGTGCATCAAGAACAGCGTGGCCAGCTGGTCAAGGGAGGTGATGGCCCTGCTCTACTCTGCACTGGTGTGGCCTCATCTCAAGTACTGTGTGCAGCTTTAGGCTCCACAGTTCAAGAAGGACATCAAACTACTGGAGCAAGTCCAGAGGAGGGCCACAAGGATGGTGAAGGGCCTATAAGGAATGACTTACGAGGAGTGGCTGAGGTCACTTGGTTTATTCAATCTGGAGAAGAGGAGGCTGAGGGGTGACCTCATTGCAGTCTATGGCTTCCTTACGAGGAGAACAGAAGGGACAAGTACTGATCTCTTCACTCCTGTGACCAATGACAGGACTCGGGGTAACAGCAGGAAGCTGAATCAGGGGAGGTTTCGGTTAGATATCAGGAGAAGGTTTTTTACCCAGAGGGTGGATGAGCACTGGCACAGCTCCCCAGGGCAGTGACCACAGCACCAAGCCTGACTGAGTTCAAGAAGTGTTTGGACGATGCTCTCAGGCGATGGTGTGACTCTTGGGGCGTCCTGCACAGGGACAGGAGTTGGACTCGATGATCCTGGAGTGCCCCTTCTAACTCAGAATGTTCTATGATTCTATGTGTCAAGCTTTTCATCAACATGAAACTCTCTACAGCAAATATAAAACAATGTATTCCAGGAAAAGCATAATATAAGTACAGTAGAACCAAGTAACATAAGGAAAAATCTGCTAATTTTCCTACATCATCAATTTAATTTACGTTTCTGCAGGTATTGCCCATTTAATATACCAGTAGCTATTGGTGTGCAGTCGGTGCCCAACGCTAAGAGAAAAGGCTTGCTCTGCAAACCCTGGGTTTGGTTCTACATGTTACAAGTTAGCATCTGAATGAGCCTGTGCTGCTTTCCATAAACTAACCCAAAGGGTTTGTTGTTTGTCCTTCTACTCTTATTTATGACTTCTCTCAGCTTGCCCTTCCTTTCAACTCCATGACATCATTGCTCCAAGCCACCCCGTCCCAAACATCTGACCTTATGCCAACACAAATTTTCATCAGGTTCTTTTGTGAGCCAAGTTAGTTTACTGAAATGTACAAAAACACCATTTTGTTGACTGATCTTTCTTCCTCTTTAACAACTCAAATATGCACTAATGCACTTGGAAAGGAGTGCTGATATTAGCGCAAGGCAAGAGAGACAGAAGCACACACAAAATGTAGAGGGAAGCTGGGACAGAGGGAAGAGACCTCAATCTCAGCAGCTGCCAGTAGTGTTTTCATTCAGACCACTGCCTCTTGTGAAACCACATTCTAACCTTGACCTCTCTCAGTATAGAGATGGCAACAGAATACCCATACAGATAGATGAAAGGCAAATGAAGACTCTGGGCCAGAAGAACAAAAGCAGCTTATAATTTGCTTTTCTAATGACAAGTTACCAGTTTAAAGAAAGCAGCCAAAGATGTGCATGTAGACGACAACACAGAGAATGGAAGATGCAAAGATGGGCAAAACATGAAGTGACAGCAAGAACCTTGAAGGCTGCTGCCTGACAAAGACTGTAGGAAGATAAGCAGGACAAAGAGAATGATCAGAGTGAAATAATTTCACTGTTCTGGGTTTGGAGGGTTGCCTCTATTTACTTGTTTTCCAGCAGAATCTCAACTAGAGAACACGTTTCATACTGCTGTTAGGGAAAGCGTTGGCAAAGTATAAGGGGATATAAAAAGAATCACAGAAGCACTTTTAAAAACTGCATCGTGGAGCCTCACATATAGTGCAGGCTTCAATCTGCTACAGATGACTTCAAAAAGGTGCTGCACCTAAGACGTTAGAACATAGGTTTAATACACTCAGAATTGTAAGCAGCACGGTATAGATTTTCCCACTGCATAGCTGTAGCTACAGCAGAAAACAATGCCAAGGAGAGAATAAAAGACTAGATGAAAAATAAGATCAAAAAATGCTTGAACGTAACAGTTCTTCAGTCAGTATTTTTGGGGATGCTCATGTTTCCACCTCCACTTCCACATCCCAGCACCCTACAACTACCTCTTTGAGAGGACCTTATTTTAAAGTTAAGGTGAAGATATTCTTAAGAAGGGTCTGACACAAAAAAAAGTTACAATAGGAAACAACTTGCATCAACCAGTTAATGGTTAGTTTTTCACAAGCACGCTATCGGCACACAGAAAACGTGGTGTAATTTGAGTATAGATTAGTCCAAGTAATGCTACGTGAAATGACTAACAAGATTAGCTGGGGAAGTTCTGCATTAGTTTTCTACGTTTGCCTGATTCTTTTGTACAGACCTTAAAATTCTTATTAGAATTTTCAAGAGATATTAAGGAAACCACTGACTAATTTCAGTGGGATTTTAAATTTGCTTTTTTTAAAAAAAAAAATATAATTTGTTATTTTTTTGTGTGTTTTGACCTTTTTTTTAGCACCACACATTACCTCATTTCAGAATGGTCAATCAGTTTCAAAAACTTATTTGATAAAATACAAGACAAAAATCACTCTTCTAATACTTGCTTCATTTCAAATCCATGGAATTTGGAATGCTGCAAATGCGTGAAGACTATGGAAAACACAACAGCTAACAAACAGAAGGCAGAATGACAGCAGGAAGGGAAAAAATAGGCAGAATATTGCCTCCTCCTCAGTTTAATAATCTAAAATATTACACCCTCATTGTAAATGCAGATCGCTGAAATGGTTTCAGACAAGAAGCATTTAACTTTGCTTGAATGCTTTACTAGTGTGTTCTGTATTTTATGGTACTTACGACTACTTCTTACTTTTTTCTGTATTTGTTATATAGTTTGGGGGTAACTCCACTTAATTATAATTATAAATAATTTTTAAGAGGGAACAAATACAGAATAATAGTAATTATATTGTGTAAGTGACACAAGTGTCCCAGCCTCTACCAGCACTTAGAAAATACTACTTAAAACAAAGAAGATTAATATGATGAAATCACAGATTACAGAACAGCATGATCCTTAAATCTAATAAATTAAGTACTTTATAAGTTCCCTTTATCCTAGCACAAAATAAAATTAGCTTAATGTTACCCTGAACAGCAGAAGCTCAACAACTGGTCTTCAAAGTTTCACGTGAAAACCTGACACGGTCTTTAAGGCTGATGTCAAAACACGTGCACAATTACCAAGAATGAAAGAATGCAGGGACCCCTCTCTATCCTGCTTGAACCAGCAAGAGTTCAATGGAACTCCCTGCACACTGACTCCATTAAATTGCACTGCATTACCACTGAAATCAGATTTACATTGGCTGGCTTTAGATATAGGAGTTTAGATGAAGCTAAGCAAGCAGCGTTGATTATGAAATTGTGTAAGATAAACACAAACTTCCTCCTATAAATAAAGATCTTAAGAGTTTAATGCAGCAGATACGCAACAATCAAAGTAATAGCCTTGCGTGACCTCCCAATTTTTATTGCGACATTAATTAACTCTAATGATCCACTGTCAAACTTCAAAGTTGGGATAGATAAAATGCCTAATGCAAAAAGAACCTGCCTGCAAAACAGATGTGGTTACTGAAGCTCCTACGAGAGCAACTAAATTTTGCTTTGTTATACAGAGAAGGAACTTACTTGTTTTACAAAACACAACTTTTAAAATTTTGATTGGCCAGAAATTTCCAAACAAGGTAGTAAGAAAATGGGAAATATCTAATGTACTATACACATCAAGAGCCCGAGGCTTATCAAATAATCGCTTTCTTTATTAAAAAGCCAATGCAAGTATGACAGATCCTCAAAAGACAAACTCAGAAAAGGCATGGACTCCAACCATGCAGCAAATGAGAGACTTGCTTTATTGCCATTTCTGCTTCTGGCCCAACTCCTTACTTGAAAAGCTAAAAATATACTTGTACTTTAATTCTCCAGTTTTGCATACAGTACAAGGTCTGGTTTCCACAGTAAAAAACTACCAATTAATGAATTCCACATGCACAAACTCTGATTTCACTCACAAATGATTTCTTTTAAACAGCTCATACAGAACACTTTCTTTCCTGTTATGCTTTGTATTACTTTTTATTTCCTGTTATATGATTTTATAACTAAGCCACCAGGTTAATCCCAAGTACTTATGAACAGAAATGAGAACTGGGACGAAACAAGTAGAAATGCCTTATGCCACCAACAAGTTCCCAGAGGAGTACAATCTTCTAGGCAATTTTCCACAGGATTCTCTGGAAAAAAAAACATACGCAAGTAAGCTGCTGTCAGAAGTGGGCTCTGAGCTTTCAATGAGCAATACTTTGTGTTCACTCTGCACACTTTATAAGGTCTGAAGGTTAGATGTAAAGCTTAGCTCTTGCTAAAGGGCAAAGGCTTGTCAACGCTATCCTTACCCTTGGCCACACTCCGTCACTTCTCTTGACAGGAACAAGTGAGCTGGCTAACACCAGGTTAAAAGAGAGGAATTGCTTTCAACCTGTTCCCTTTTCTAAAAAAATAAACCTAATTCATTTTCTGTTTCCTGAAAAACTTCACGCACTGCATGACGTAGTAAGTGCCAGCGAACAGGTAGAAACACACAGAGGGCAGGATGAAGTTGAACCGCCATTTCCAGAGGCGTTCAACTGCTGTGTGGACTTAGCCACAAAAGGAAATCCCACCCACAGTCTTAAGGAATTGCAGATCCAGTATCTATGCGGATTTATTATTTTTTTTACTGTATCTTTTTCCCTTGACAATTCTCCACATTGCAAGTGTTTTGCATAAAACACACAGATGAACCTTAATCTAAAATACAGGGGAAAAATAATAAAAAAAACTTAACTTCTCAGTGGAACCCACTACAACATAAGCCTTTGCTCTTTCATTGAAGAACAGAGCTAAGCTTCACAGATACAGCACCTCCTGGGGCTCCTTCACTTATAAAAAGGAGGGAAATGATGACCCTGCCCACATTGTATCAAAAGTGTATATAACATTGGTATAAATAAAGCAACTGGGAATATAGAGCAAGGAGGAGCACAAAACCAAGAGTGTTTACCCTCTTCTTCCCCAAAAGAAGCAGAGCTGAGCAGTAGCAATTCAGTGACTTAATCATTTTCGTCTCAAAGACCTGAGAGGCCTGTTTGTAGTAACTTCACAGGCATGGGTCTCCAAAAGCATCAGGAGAGTTTTACCTGAAATGGCATCCTTTGTTTTTTCCTACTGCCTCCTCACAGGATCACGGGAATTCTCTTATCCCAGACGAAGCATTCACTAGACAAACAGACCGGTATACTACAGGCTACTTCAGATTAAAAAAAGCCCAGCAACTAATTGGCACATATCTTGCCAAAGCAGTGCTAGCTCTCCATATCTAAAAATGACTCTGTTTAAACATAAGCAAATTGCAAGACCAGCTTGAGGCAAATCTTTTATTTCATGGGAAAAAATGCAGCACACAGTGCTTTATCTACACTTTTGTCTACCTTTTTTTAGGAAGACATCTAAAACGCTATACACTTTTATGTTAAATACTTATAGAATCTAGATAAGCATGTTCACACTGAAAATCTGAAAGTCAGAGTGGCTTTATTGTATTATGCTTTTCTCTGTAGTTCCACAAATATGTCATGCACAGGCAACTTCCTCTTGAGAAAGGCCACAGACTGAAATGATTCGTTCCATATTCCCTTCCTGGAAACTTGTATAATTCACAAAAAGTTACTTCTACCATACATCAATTTTATTATTTAAATCACCTGTTTAAATAAGGGAAACATATTCCAACATATTTTCTCTTAAGCCAACTACATCAAGAAATATGTATTACAGAAAATTACACTTGAAGGAAGTTATAACAAATGTTATTTTGAAAATTAAAAACTAAGGATGAAAATAATTTGTTTTAAGGTTAAAAGTTGAAAATAACACAGAAGGTTCTATAGCAAAAAAAAAAAATTTGCATTGAAGAGAATGACACTCTTCACACAAATGCCAGTCACTTAAGAACCACAGGTACTTAGTTAGCTGCAGTACAGTAACTAAGTTATTTTGACTGGTAATACATAAACAAGACCTGAATGGGGAAAAAGAGATGCCCAGCTTTTACACTGTTTCTTAAAAAAATTTTATTTAAAATCCCCACTTAGTTTTAATTTTTTTTTCATATGCAAACTTCACTTTCTACTATTTCATTTAGATTTTCAAGCCTTTTACCAATTGAGTTGTTATTGCAATTTTGTTCAACAATTACCATAAACCCCAAATTTTAATGTAAATTGAATCAGGACTTCAGGCAGGGAAGAATTAACAAACAAAGGGTATTACCTCTACCCTTCTTCAAAAGTATAATTTATGCCTTAAATTTAACATCTGTTTATTTGTGCCAGTCTGACAAAATTTTTTTTAAAAGCATCACAAGAAGGTGAAGCAAAGCAAGGAAGGTCTTCAATATATGCAATGCATCTGTAAATTTAAAACTTTTTTCTTCTGACGTTTTAATTATGCAACCTGTTATCGCCTACACGATACAATCCCGAGCCCCACTGAAAGAGCATTTCTTTTGCCACTGTTTATACCAACATCTAGTAGATGATATTGTAAGTGGAATAACATGATCTCCGTCCCTAAGGCAAGCGAGCCTTGAAAATCAGAGCAAAGCTCAGTTACTTCATTGTTCCCAGAATATACTCTGGGGAATTGCAACACAAGATTTGTTCTCAATCTTTCCATTGTCAAACATGTTCTGCTGTCCTCCTCCCAGTTTCAGATGCTGATATGTAAACAATTCTCCAGGACACAGTCAACCATGCTAATGTTGCTCCAACTGTTGGTCTGCGCTTCAGCAGTTTTCCACAAACAGGAAACTAGCAAAGCACAAAGTTAAATAGAAATGGAAATCTTCTGAATACACAAAACAATTGCACAGAAGCTGAAATAAAACCAGGATTGCAGCTACAAAGCAGACACCACTGTAAGACCACTACCCTACAAGAAAAAGCAACTGGTTGTATAAAACAGTATAACATACTACATCCTAAATCTCCATAGGGCACCATCTCTAAATGTAAATTGGGGATGTGTAATCCACCTCACTGAGTCCTTCAAGCACTAGTATCACAAGTCCCATCTTTTGCTTTGGCATTTTCCCTTAACCACATTTGCTGCTGCGTTTGGCCAGCCCCTCCCAAGTTCCCCAGGCTCTCTCCTGGCTGGACGGTGATGACCAGGGAATAAAGGCTGCCCAGGGCCCTCTGCCAGCTCCAAACGCACACATTCTTTGTGCTACAGTACAAGAGGGGAGCTCCAGCCTTTACAACACCCCACTAGTGTCCTGATTTATCTAAGGATATTGGCAACTGAACGTGAAGGGAAGCTGCTATGCTGGATTAATCAGAGGCTTCACACACAGCAACAGGAACAGACCCTAACCAGGAGGAGGATCCAGAGTTCAGTAATTTTCTGCAGCCTTTACTCTTTTCATCTAGCCTGTCCTCTGATTAAGTGCATTCTCCATGGAAAAACTTGCCTTTTGGATTTGCAGAACATACTACATTCAAAGAGATGAGCTACATGCAACTGTAAGAAGTGTACCAGTTACGTTACTTCAAATAGTTGCACTAAGTGAAAGGACAAATGCCCAATGTGTTCCTCCTCCTTCCTTTCTGTGCCCTTACAAACACGACAACAAAGTTCACATGCCAGGTACGTCTTTAATTTCTCAATACCTTTCCTATGTAAAGATACAATGTAATGGGGATTTATAGCATTTTTCCATCTACATGTGTGCAGAAAGGAGAGACCTTGGTGCATCTTGCTCCTAGTTAGAAATATTAAACTAATGCTTGCAATGAATAAGCAATAAAGGCAAGTGTATGAAAGACACATGCAACACTGCACAATAAGTAATTTCTCTTTAGAAATAAAAGACCAGGAGCACAAGATTCTGTTTCTTCTCAGCTATACAAAAATCCTTTTTCTCTCAAAACATAAGAAACTACACTGCTTTACAAGTGAAGTATAGAATTCTTTATTCTAATACTCTGCTTTGTCTGAACAAATAAAAAAAAGGAAAGAAGGCTGGACAGTTGTGCAAGCAATCTTAAATCAAAATATAGCTGTAAATCTAATTTCAGGTCCATTGAACTTTACATTACAAGCTTAAAAAGCATTGTGTGCACTTATTCCTCCAAGAGCAACTATTTTGCCCTCTTCTGCTCCAAAACAAAAATTTATTTTTCACATTGTTTAAACAGTAACATATTACCTAGTGTTTCATTAGCCTGAAGATCAAACCCTCAAATGTTCACTGGGATGAAGAACACACCAAATAATTAATCATATCACTGTGAATAAATTCACAAATTGAAGTCCAGAAGCACTGCCAGGCAACTGAACTTCTTTTGAACTGAGTACTCAATTCGTGCTTTTTTCTTTTTTAAAGTCCTTCTTAAAGTAGAAAACTAAACCATCCTCACTACTGGATCACCTCCACTGTTTTCTTATATTTGACACTTTGTCTAGTGCATTTCCATTCTGTCCATAAAGCCAAAGCTTCTTACTAGCAGACAAAAGATTTTAATATTTTCACTGTAAGGATGAGGAAAGGACTGAAGACTACACAACTTATAAATAACAGACATGGTCCTAAGCCACACTCTGTAATCTAGAGAAAAACTGACGTTTCAAATGTATGTTAAAGTTCTAAACATTGCGCTTTTTCCTGGATTGCAAAACAACATTAATATGCTCTATGTCCCAAATACATACTAACCACCTACTAACTTGTTTAAAACATGCAGAAAATACCGCAACTGCAAGGGAATGGAAGTAAACACACAAGAACAGAGACTGCAGTTTTTCTATTCAGAACAACTGCAAACTTTAAAATAGCAAATAGCATGGCAAATACCAAGTTGCCAGCATAACTGCATCCATTTCCCTAAAAGGTTTTTAATGCAACTATCTTTGAATTAAAATTCATAGCCATGAATGTATATGAGCCCTATTATTGGTACCCAGCTCTTCACGGACACTGAGAAATACTAAGATATGAGCTCTCTGCAATTTTTCAGTCTGTTAGAAGGGTGAACGGCCATTAAAATGTAATAGTCCATATCTGCCAACCATGAGTTCCATGCTTGTCTTTCAGGCTCACGCACTGCACAGAGGGTATCATCAACACACTATGAACATCCTCGGGACAGCACGAATCTCCCTCTGTGAACACGAACGCACTCTGCTGTTTCTCAGCAGCAGTAATTATTCATAGCATCCTAAGCTGCATTTTGAACTGCAACCTAAAAAAAAATGTAAATGGTTGTCCTACACTAGGATAAGGCCCCAGAAAAAAAAAACATCATGTAGGAATATGGTTAGCACCGATTGTAATGGGACCTAGGTGCCAATATTAACCTACTCTTTGAGAGAGTTTCATTAATTCATACCCTGTTAACCCCTTCTCTCCCTTTTGTGGAAATGTACATACATATGTACACACAGCAAAAATAATTAATTAAAAAAATCATAGTAATGAGGCCACAATTTGGTGTTCCAAAACTTGTAATATCTAGCTGGATATTAAGAGAAACAAAAGGGAGCACCTTATACAATGGAGGTCTATAAACTGAATGATCTGCATTTTTACTGTTGTCTTTTAAACAGTTTCCTTGAAGCTCAGTCTCATTGTCACAGTCAAGAACATCAGCGCATAAAAAATAATATTCACAGAAAAGCATGTTAATGGCAGTTATATTAAAACCTACAACAGAGCAATAAATGAAACAATTTTAAAATAGAAGAGTCAAAGGTGACAAAAAAATTATTGATGTTTTTAAGAAGGAAATTTGAATAGCAGCAAATCCTTTATTATTTTATTTTTACTATTTCTTCACTGACTCATTGATGTCCAAAGCAAACGACTTAAGTTCTTTCCCTTTGTTTTTCCTTATCCTTGAAGAGCTGGAACACTGTTCTCGTCAAAAACCTCTCAAGGTGCTTCTCATATGGTACTGAAGAGCTAAATTAAACCTTAAATCTATAAACACAATTTAAAAATTCATAATTTGAAGTATTTCTCCTTCGCCAAAGACTAAAGTAAAAAAAAAAAGAAGCATCTACGCTGTCAGTCAACAGAATAAGTGAAGTATAAACAAAGGCCCCGGCAGCATTACTGGCCAGAGGTGACCTACTACAGCCAAACTGGCACAAGAGAGCATCTAGATTACAAAAAAAAGTATTGAAAATATTTTGGAAATACACGGGTGAAAACCCCAGTTATTAATGTGCTACATTGCAACCCTACATTGCAATAATCTCTATTTTGCATATGATATTACAATATTAATGCTAAAATTAGCTAAAACTATATATTCTTTCAAAACAACAAAGCAACGTTTCTTATTTTTTGACCTACTCTGCACTCAGATGCTTGTAGCTTAGCCAACCCTCTGCAGCTGCCTCGACACCATGCCAACGCCTCCACTTCCTCAGCTCTTCTATGCTTAGGAAAGAATCTCTGGAGACCTAAAGAGTATTTCACAAACAATATTGTGTCCTCCAACTGTTGCTAAATACAAAATCCATCTTTGCTTCTTTTGTCTCTTTTGAAGGACGCAAAGGACTCTTCATTTTTGGTTGATGAAATAATGTTTTATTTTCTCTCAAAAAGGGGATGGATTGACCTAAGAGAAGCCCATTACAACAGAGGTCAGGAACAGTTCAGTTGATAGGACAGGAGACCAGGAATTGGTGAAGCCATCTTCCTGGATCAGCCAGGAATCTGTTGCATGACCTTGAGCAAAGGCAATTCACCTCTATTATCCCTCTGCTTTTTTGGAGTGTACACCTATCCAGGACACAATCAAGACAGAA
Organism: Aegotheles bennettii; assembly: GCA_013398125.1. Taxonomy (NCBI): domain Eukaryota; kingdom Metazoa; phylum Chordata; class Aves; order Caprimulgiformes; family Aegothelidae; genus Aegotheles; species Aegotheles bennettii. The sequence goes on from VZRW01002922.1 coordinate 101,298, forward strand.
TTATTATGTGCCAAACTCTGTATGACTACAAACACACACCCTGGGTTATTTATTTTTATTGGGTTTTTTTGCTTCCAGTGATCACTGATGATGGTCTTGGACTCTACTGTACAAAAACACTAAGTAGCAAGTAAATCAGCTAGATCTCTAGGCAATAATAAAAGACAAATAATTACTAACAGGATACACAGCTTGGCTTACACAACACAATAGGAAAAAAAAAAGAGGAGGACTTAAAATAGTAACTCCATATGTTACTATGCTGTTTATTAGTCATCTCCTTACAAAATAATGCAGCTACCAAAAACAAAAAAAAAAAGAAAATACACAGAACCAGAAGTGTTTTGGTCTCTCCTAAGTAAACAGGGTGTTTGTCCTTTATACATTTCTATTTTGTTTTATAAAATGATACCATTCAAGTTTAGACAAAAACTCAACTGGTTTTCAAAAACATTTAATAGGAACCTGATGTTGACAGATATGTTAGGAATAGTTTCTTTCCAAATATAGTCAGCGCATGTCTGTCAACTTTTTAGACAACAACTCTGAAGAAATTACTTCAAAGTTCTGGAGAGAAAAAGTTTCCTGAGAAAATGTCATTCACTTTACAGAAAAAAGGAGAATTCAGGTGAGAAACGTGCATGTTCCGAGAAAGTATCTTAATTTTTAAAAAGGCCTAGACTTTCTGAATTACAGTACCTGAGCCTTGAAGCAACCAGATATTAACTATTTTCCATTATGAAGAGTAACAGTAGTCTATACGGACCAAACGAATTTCCTCCACCAGCATGCTGAGAGTGAGTAACTTTTTGTTACTCACAGGTGCCAAGTGAAGCTTCTCTTCCTCTCAGCCAGCCCAGTCATTTCCACCCCTTGCCCTGTGCTAACACAAATGTTCCAGGGAATGAGGAAACAGACCAGACTGACACCCTCCCCAGGAAAAAATGAAGAGCAGAAACATGCTAGAGTGAGAAGCAAGACGATTGTTTGGTTGTTTTCAAAAATTGTTGGTTTTCATTGTTTAGATTTCTCTGTCTCTTACTTTAGACTGTTAATAAAGTTGATCACCAGCCTTCAAGTACCTGAAATCATCTTCCGTTAAATTGTAAAGACGGCTACAACAGAGAGAATAATTGAAATTATTTTAGGGAAAATCAGACACCTCAATTTAATCTGAAGCACACCGTGAGACTGATTTCAGCCTGACAATATAATAAGTAAATTACATTAAAAGTTAAATCTATAATTCCTGGAGTATTCTACATAAACACTGAACCTACAAAAAATCAAATGATCTAATGACAAACTTTAAAGGAAAGAACAAACATTTATAGATAATATGAACAGGCGTTATTAAGCAATACTTATTGCATATTATAATCAAGATGACAGATTAAGGAAATAATTCAAAGCATCTAAAAATATCTAGCCCTTGGAATATTTTACTCCACAGAATTTTACAGACCAAACTTTTGCAATAGAAAACCCAATTCCACTCAGTCTCTTCAAAAATAATTATTTAAGTTAAAATAGGTTGGGTCATCTGCAGAGACGTGAACTACATTAACAAAGCAGTTTCTGCCATTACCATCATAACAAGAGAAGTTTCACTTTGCTCCTTACTTTCTTTTGTTGTTGATTTTTTTTTTATACAGTAATCCTCTGATTCCTAGATAATAAAAAGAATGTTAGTGTTGCATGGGAGTTGTTACTTACTATAGAATGTTCACTCTGCAATCTTCTCCTGTGTTAAGCAAAAATATTTGCTGCAAGATGAGTTTACTTAGTAGAACTGAAATGTTCTTGGGACAGAGTAACAGTTAAATTGTTGGAATTTATACATATTTTCCATATTACAGTATAACACTATTGCTAATACTTCAATAACTAGACTATTTCTATGCCTAAGTAAATTATAAAATAATCCTATGATTCCATGGGTAAAAAATTCCCTACATTTTCCAACTTCCTTTATTTTTTGCTTTCTTTCTTTAAATCTTGCATACAGACATCAGGCACTTTGCACCTCCTATTTGCAAGAAAAGTATGTCTCCAAGTCAGTCTCTCTTGCATTTACCATTAGAATTCTTTACTTAAGAAACTGGACAAATCTGTATTTGTTCCCAATGCCTGTATCAGTTGATTAAATCAACTCCAGCAAACACAGAATGAATCACATGATCCTAGCCCAAAAGCCGAATCCTCAGTGTCATCCCTAAAATGCCTCAAATGCCTCTGAATTGAAAAGGGATTAACACTGCAGCACTGGGAGGGGACTACAGATGGAGTAAATAGTGCAGCTTACCGACCATCTGAGCTGGGAAGCACCAAAATGCCTACTCCCAAAACTACCCGTTGGACAATAGCTTTCCTTGGTTCACATTCACAGCCCTTTCCTCTGAACAGATCACTCCCTGCTGGCAGTGTTCGAGAGTCCAGAGTGTTGCCCTCCTACCACCCCACCCCACGCCCACCAGCCAGGAGCCAACAGGTGCCTTGTAACAACAGCACCTTGGGTTCAGGCTGAAATGAATCTTTCAGAAGACAGCAACAATACAACTGTCCGGGGACACATTCTGGTAATCAATCATTACAAGTAAAAATGTGAACTAATTTTTTAATTCCTAGTTAGGCAATAAGCTTATCTCGGCACTTCAGTGCAGGCTCCAGCCAGGGGACCATTCCCTCTGCTCAACAGAGAAACAGCTACAGAGACTACTACACCTGAGAGGCTCTTTATACAGGAGGATGTCGTAACTCAGCAGTTTTAATGATCTCAGCCTAGCAGGAAAGAACTATATCCCACAGTGCTGTAAACCTGTAATGAAGAGAGAAAAATCATTTTTTTGGAAGGCATTTTCAATGCAGCACTGAATGCTTCATTTTTGTTCCTTTCAGCACACTTCTTTCTCCAACAAAAGCAAATTCTGAGTGACAGAAAAGTACATTTCCCTCTCTGCCCTGCAGCTCACTCTATGACTGCAATCAATGGCAAAGTCTGAAATAAGGAGAAAAAAAAAGACAACAGTGCAGTGAATGATGAATGCCATACAAAAATATATGTCCTTGTATGGCCTGGAGCTTCAAAACAAGCAAAGTCAGATCCCCGAAGAAATGCAAACATTCAAGAGACAGACAATCCTTTGTTTCCAAGATTCCTTTTTTCTTTTACGTATCCCTGGCAACTATCTGCACACCACCGCTACCGTTTTATTAAGTGACATGATACTGAGTAAATTGGGTCAACACAATGAAAATGGCCAGCAAGTGCCATCTTGTCGATAGAGTGTACAAAAATATGCTTCATAAAACCCCCATGAATTCAGATTATGACTTTTCTATGTTATACAGGTGACACTCAGACTAGCTTTGTAAATTGTTTCAACTTTAGTAACAATTCTTCTGGCACTCATTTTAGCTTGGCCTAACAATGCAGAATGGAAAGCCACTGTCAACTGCACTTTGGAGTTCAATCAGGTCTCATCCACACTCAGAGCTGCATCATCTTAATTAAAGGCAGGATTTTAAGCAAGTTGAAGCAGCTTTATAACCTAATAGGGAAATCACCCAACCCACTTTAGGCTAATTTATGTGTAATTCTGCAGACCAAAGCAAAAACATCTAAGAGAGCGATTAGGCAGAAAATATGGAAAACTCCCCATGTGTACAAGCTTAAACTTAAACTTGGTTACACATGAAGTCAGTACCCTAGAAGATTTTGGATCCTTGGTCCCCAAGAGAGTCAGAGCGGAGTTTTGGCTTATGCATCCAAGCGAAGTTGGGGATACACAGACACAGAATTCTCCTGCCACAGGGACAGCAGAGAAGAGGGTCCAATATGGATGGGAGCTGTAGTCACTGCAGTATTTCATGAAAGAACTGAACCAGAACTGCCCCATTCAGGAGAGGCTAGAGAGCAACAACAGGCATTTGCACTTGAATATATGAAGCCTGGGAGATTTTTGTGAAAAATTAGAAATACTGGTCCAGGTCATTAAATTCAGCACATTAAAGAGACTACAGAAAAAGATAGTGAAATATTCAGGTCAAAGCTGAAGGGTAGATGGTATTCAGGAAAGCAGAACAAAAGTGAAGCCAGAGATACTGAAGTGCATTAGTAACATCTTACCAATTAGAAATATGGATTCCTTGGATAAAGCAGAATTAGCTTTGGTCAGAGGCATTTAGGGATATAATAGTTTTAAAAGGCTATATTTACAGTACTACTAAGGGTTTGCAGTAATTGGGCTGGGAGATGGATAGAAGTTAATGGAACAAAAATTTCACCATTGGAAAGCCTATCTTCACAAACAGACCAAAAAAACAACAGTAGCATTCCCAATAGACAAAGACTTCTTAAATCAAAAACAGCTCAGAAAGACAAACACAGGAGAGCTGGAGAACACAGGAACCTGAATCTGAAGAAGACTTTGTAATTTCTTAGGTCAGAAAGTGAAAAAAATATCCGCCTGAGGGTAGGGCACAGAGAGAAACAGGTGCCCAAAACTAACTGTACAAATAAACACCTCAAGAAAGTTACCAGGACTGAATAGTTGGTCAACTCAAATGCTGAGAGAAGACATACAGATAGACATTTACCTCCTGGAAGTCAAGAACTGTTTGCTTAAAAAGAGAGCTGCTCAAATAAACATTTCAATTAGGAAATTGTAACAAAAAGTACAATTTTGTCACTCTTTTTAAAACAAACAAACAAAACAGGAAAAGAAGTGTGGATTCATGCCATATAGAGTTAAAAGATAACATAAGTTAAGCATCCAAACAAATGTTTTGCCTTTGTTTCCAAGAAACAACAAATCAGCAAAAATAGAGGCATGGAAAGAAGGCAAAGGCATCTAACAAGACTGAGTGAAGAGAAATGCAAATGCCCACATCTTATATGGAAGAAACCCAGACAGCATGCCATGTTCCACTGTGGGGATGATAACACAGAAAACTGAAAAACGCAGCATATTAAAGTGGAAATTAATCAGGAAAATTTTTTAAAAATAAGACTATGATATTAGCTATATGTTACCATAGGACTAGAAAGCAGTAAGTAACTGCATTTGTGAAAAAAAATGCAGAAAAATACAGAACACTGAATATGCCTTAACTACCATAACAAAGCTTTAGAATGCATTTTGAAAGAACAAACTGAAGAAATAGAAAGCAAAAATAAACTAGAAAGTTTTACTCAGTCTCTACCTTTGATGAATTTAAAGATTAAGCAAATGCAGTCCATCTAGCCTACCCAGATTTCAGTAAAAAATTTTGAAAATGGGACTTCGGCTAACTGGAATCTTTTACTTTTCATATGAAATGTTTCCTTTAACACATTTTTATAATAAAGATTTCACATAGTTGAAATGGATTTGCACTAGACAGAGCCTGAGTATTAATTAAACCTCAAAATGGTATTTGTGCGACTCTGAAACCAAAAAAAAGAAAGCTAACTTGACAGTTTTATCTACCCAATTGAGAAATCCCATCGTATTATTCCAGACATGAGCTCACCAAATTTTAGTACCTGAAATGTCTAATATGTAGCTTCTAAAAAGTAAATCTTTTGCAGCAGGAGGCATGAAAAATCTTTTCAAAAATACATCCCGTTTCCCAAAATCTGGAGAAAGATTCTGAAGTCATAACTCAGGTTATGACAAACATTGATTGAAACAGAACCAGAACTAAAAAGTAGATAAAAACTTACAAAAGCAAATACTCCAATTATTTCTGGTATTTCAGTGTCTTGTGTCTGTGTTTGTTGTCAGGGGTGTGTGTGTGTGTCTTTGCCAGTGTGTGTAACTGTTTACATCTTGAGCAAGCAGGCCAGCATAATGCTATGGTCGTATGCTGATCTGGAAAGAATGGCATTATTGTTGTTCTCTACTTAACAGAAAAGTGCTGTTCACATTTTTTAAATTGCTGATAGTTCATGAAGTTCAGCTACAGATACAGAGATACCAAAATGCAAATGATGTATTCAAGGAATTAGGAAGAAGCAATACAGCTCTCTCATTTCAAGTAACCCAATCTGTAAAACCAGTGTTTTCCTTCCTTCTTCGCTGAGAGATGGCCGGGACCATTCAGCTGACACTTAACAAAAGATGAGATACTTGTCTTTGAGAGAAACTTTCAGTTAAGAACTTCATGAACATTGATAATAAACAGACAGCAACAATACCATTAAATTAATTGCATTTTAATATTCCTTTGTGGAATATAAAGACAGGCCCATAAACTGCAGAAATTCAAAATGCAAGGCTACAAGCCAAAAGGCTCTTGTTTTTATTTCTATCCACAATATTTTAAATATTCAGATGCTCAGTAACCCAGCAGCAGATACAGACAAGGATTTAGAGCTGAAACAAAGCCTGCCAATTACTCAAAATGGCACTAGCCAGGTGCATAATGCACCCACAACAGCAATGGGACAATGGAAGTCTCACAGAATCACAGAATTCTAGGGTTGGAAGGGACCTCAAAGGATCATCTAGTCCAACCCCCCTGCCAGAGCAGGGTCACCTAGAGTACATCACACAGGAACGCATCGAGGCGGGTTTTGAATGTCTCCAGTGAAGGAGACTCCACAACCTCTCTGGGCAGCCTGTTCCAGTGCTCCGTCACTCGCACAGTGAAAAAGTTCTTCCTGATATTCACATTCTCATCTCCCACTATTATTTTTTCCACATTTACTCATCAACAGAGGTGAACTAATGATAATTAAGTGAATGTGTAAAATCCATTACACTGAAGTGACTCACATACTACCCTGGAATCCTTCACCATTAAAACTACCGAAGAAATTCCTGCTCCTTGTCCTATCTGGATTTACAGTTCACGCTTCCTAGTTCAAAATCCTACACCCTTTGCAGAGACCTGCACAGTATCCCAAAGCCTTATTCTGCCTTCATTCATATGCTTGCCAAAAATCTCTATCTCACTTAAATCATAAGAGCTCAAAATAGCAGAATGACCCATTAAAATTAAAAGACCAAGTTTACCTGTTAGAGGAGACAGAACGAGAGTGAGATATTTCTGAGGAACATAATCCATTACTTCTGCCAACACAATCACATTTTGACCATAGCTGCTTTTGCAATTTGTTTTCCATGCGTAAGTCAAAAAGCCAATGTAAAGTGATGACCCTCTAATTTGACAGTCTGCTTCAGTGCTTTTGTCTCAAATTGGTGCATTTTAAAAGCAGATTACTGATCCTAGATTACTGCTACACTAAAGAATCCCGATTTATTAAAAGGACTGTTACAAAGCAAAGTTCATTTAAATGGATATATAAATCGGCATCACAGAAACATCTGCTTAAATCCAATTTTATGCAGAAAAAAAAATAGTAACCTGAGAAAATATTTTTGTCTAAGAGATTCATAACACATATGAACAATATAAACCAAGCCATAAACAAGATAAACTAAGACACACACAATAATAAACCAAGCTACAGACTACAGAAAGTGATGGATCCTGTAAATTACCCCAAAACTAACAATTATAGAAGTCAGTATCTCTGACATACAGTAAATAAAGTGAGGTAGGGGAAGTCTAGACTTGAATTAGAGTTATTTAGATTTGTACTTTTTGGCTAAAACATAAAAATATGTTCTTGATGAACTCCTGAAAACCTGGAGAAAACCCATTCATATTAAACAGCAATCCTCTTAATAATTATTAACTTGTACAAAAATAGTAAAATTTTGTCTGTAAGAAACATTCAATACTAATGTTAAGCTGCACATTTACATACTTTTATCCAAAAGAACTACCCTCATCTAAATTGTTTAATTTATAGGAAACCAATACTAATCCCTGGATTAACAGAGGCACATGATTTAAAAAAAAAAGATCAAACAGGAGCTGAGGCAGAAAGTAATGTTAACATTTTGTACTGAAAGCTTCACAAGAAAGGATTTCTGCAGCTTGTTAGAAACTCATTCAGAGGATTCAGAAGTTACAATAAGCATATTGATAAAGTATTATGCAAAATATGAAGGCTAAGAAATCCAACTCCAGTAAAAAGAATTTTAAGTCACTGAAATGTGCAGGTGGAAAGATACATAATTAGAAGTTGAGGTCTAAAATCTGCAAGTCCTAAAAAAAAATAAAAATGCTCATAGGGCTAGATAGAGGTCAAGGAGAGATGTATCTGATCTCTTGCAAAGCAGCTTTGGAAGGAGAGCTTTGGAAGGAATGGTTTTGAAACAGGCAAAATCAGAACTTGAATGTGGGGTGTATTTGGAAAATGACTGCTCCGTAGTATGAAAAAAGCACAGAGATGTACACAAGTCTGTTACAGACAAAGGTAAGACTCCATGTGATGGAAGGAGTCAATTGGTCCTGCTCTGCCCACACACCTGCAGCTGTACAGTCCCACTGTTTACTCTGCACCCTGCTCCTGAGGAGCCCATGCAGCTCCCTCACCCAGCAAAGGGTTGGAGAAGAGCACTTTCTACTGCATTAGCAAACTGGAACAAATCGGGGACTAGTCCAAGGAGCATCAGAACTGAAGCACGGGAGAGAAAAGTACCATACCCAGAGTTATGGGAGTGGATTAAAATGATGTCTCTCTTCTGGTAACAGTAAACTAAAATTAGACTGTCTCAGCTATTGAATAAACTGCTGCTTTACTCTTCCCAACCAAGATCTTGTATTTCAGAATCACAGAATCGGTAAGGTTGGAAGGGACCACAGTGGGTCATCTGGTCCAACCTCCCTGCCCCAGCAAGGTCATCCTAGAGCACATGGCACAGGACTGCATCCAGATGGTTCTTGAATAACTCCAGTAGGGGAGACTCCACAACCTCTCTGGGCAACCTGTTCCAGTGTGTCCCCAAACCTAGCTGCTTTACTATTCTTTTGATACCTGTTTTTATATTTAAACTCTGCCCAAGGCTTTGCAAGGGGTTTTACAGCCACTCATTTTGATATTATCTCACTGAGTATGAACTTCATCTCCAGTAGACAGTCAACACAAAACACAAACAGTATTTAAGGCTTTTTTTCTAGTACTTCATTTGCTTGACGCTGTCTCACTCCTATTTGAAGAAATCCAGCTATAATAGCTGCCACTATTTTAAAGCAGTAAGCCATTAAGTAATCATTGCTTCTCAATATTTCATTATGCTTCCTCAAAACCACTTCAAAATGTTATTTTTACTCATAGTATTGCTAGATACAACCACTAAGAGCTTAGAAAAAGTGTTAATTATAAATAACACTAATTTCACTCTCAACACTACATTACATCACACTACAACCAAAACAATCAGAAAAGCTGGCGATCACATACCACGTACAGTAACAGCACACACCAAATACAGCACAACACTGTACGTTAACCTGAATATCATCCGACCTTGAAGAACTTCTTAGCTACAGAAGTGTTAGGATTGTTCTTGTATTAAATCTTCCAAAGTTGATTACAGGACTTCCAACTGTAGTTAGATACCTGGATTGTGTATAAGAAATGATAAGCATCTTGGCTGCTCTCCATAACAGGCCAGCCACCCTGGCAAAATGGGGAATGAAAACCAGTGTTTTGCACTAAAAAACCATCCTCTCACGCAGAGCATGAATTAAAACCATCTCTAAGCTCTTCTAAAATAGTTTCATGTGGAACTTTTACAAGCTCAAAGAAATTTGCTGTACTTCTTTATGCCTTCACGTCTTGTATAAAATTCCTATTTTTCAGAATCGAATATCATACACACATATGCATAGATTTATATGTAGATATGCACACTTATTCATATGCATACATGTTTATATACACATCAGTGTACCTACACGCATGCACACATATAAACACATGTATTCTGACCCTCACAATCACATGAAACTTTAAAGTGTTTCCAAGATAACTATATCTAACTATGGAGCAATCCAAAAGCTAATTCAAAGTTTTATCTCTAAGGAACAAAGACAAATGACATAGTCATTAGGTATTCCAGGAGAATTTGAGAAATCTGAGGGGAAAAAAAAAAAAAATCAAAGCAAATATTTGGTGCTAGCAGTGCCACAGCCAAGCATCTATTTTTTTAAAAACCAACTCTATAAAGCTGACCTTCCCGCTACAAGACAGAATCTGACAAAAATGCACTAAACAAAGTAATATTTGAAAAGTCAGTATGAAAAACTTGCAACTTCTGACATTTTTGTTAGCTGTCTAAAAATTGGTGGGAATCCTTTCTGACAGAGATTTGTACAGTCCCGACTTCATACTACAGTTGTAACCCAAATGGACATTCTGAGGAATAAAAAAAACTATATTTGGCCTGAGCATAGCAAAACTAGAATTCTCTTCTCTCCCAGGATAAAGAAAGTTCATCAAAAACATTTCTGAAATTTTTTTCCCTAACCAGGACTAACTATTCCAAAACTGCAGTTGGTTTAAAAGCAGCAAGTTTGTTGCACAGTGGCACTGATACCAGTAAGAGGAAGTAAAACTGACAGTGCAAACCCACAAGTCATGAAAGTCATATTATTCTTTGGCCTGAAAGAATCCATTAAAAATAAAATGTTCTACCATAATAAAAATAAGCTCGTCTTCAAAAAAGAGTAAAGTAAAATTCAGAACTGAATTAATAAAAAGACCAAATGTATAAAAATAAATTCTGATTAGTGAATTTAAATGCAATTTTACATTGGAACAGAAGTGATGTGTTCCAGAACAAACCTTTTGATTTCTTTCACAGTTTTCCAAGTCACCACTAGGTTGTGAAGTAATTATTTTTTTTTCTTGGCTAAAAATAAACATGCTGTGAATCATCAAGAAAACCATTACACAGCACTTCCTGGGCTCTGCTAATTCCTTTCAGCCAGAGCACTGCAGTTTTCATCCTTTCTGGAGCCACTTTCTGTAGAGTCAAGGCACTTCAAAACATCACTACAATTAAAGCTGCCCTCTATGTATACTTATACAGCATTAACATATGACTGTAAATTCACAACTCCCCTATAAAGCAATTCTCCAGATAAGGATTTGCTAAATATGTGTCACTCTTTTATTACAAAGTATCAAATACCAGAAACAAAGCACTATACAGGAAGAACAAAATTGCCAGGCTGTACTCTAGATTATGAAAACAGAAAGGGAAAAATGGCAGAGAGTATTACACAGAATGATGACACTGAAATGAGCTGAAATGGCTGCCAAAACAGGCATAATTTAAAACATTAATGCAACACTAGGTATTATTAATAAAAAAAAACAAAAAACAACAACAAACAAAAAACAAACCCAAACCCCACATTTTAAGCCATATCAAAAAATTAATTTTTTTCTTCATTGTGATCGTTATTCTCAAAATGCTTGAAACTAAAATTTAAACTCTTAAAACCACTGTCTCTTCGATATTAACAGTCTCCAACTGTGGATGAGATAGTATTTTTAAAACCTTGTAACATGCTGGTTCTTTCCCAACATTGAAAACAGTAAGGAAAGACCCCAAGATGTTCCTGAATTGCCTGTGCTCTCTGCCTACCTTGTTCATCAGCCTTCAACAAGGTCTTATCCAAAAATCTACTTCAAAAACTGGCAGAAAGAGAGGTAACCACTGCTGATCTGGAATTTGTTAAGAGGATTTATTTGTGGCAATGTTGCCTATTGCAAATACTTACCTAAAAAATTTATATTGGTCTACTAATTATGTAGCAAATGTTCCTTTATCTGACACTTACACGCACTACTCTATGGACTTGTATACAACATGGACACAAAAAAAAGGAAGGGGGAAAAATACAGGGATATTTTGCAAGCAGCTTTTTTCTGTGAAGTGAAGCTTGTCCACAAACACTTCAACTTGAAATCAGTTTGCTCCAATTCTGCCATATCTTTTTCTATATTAAAATGTCACAGACTTTGCTTTTAAAGAAAAGAAAGTTTTTCCTGTTCCTATTCTTTCAGAAAGAGCACTTATATTCTTTGATATTACCTGCATTAATACTGATTGCTGAGATTAGTTAAACTCATGGGGGAGTGAAGAAAAGCCTGAGCAAAAGGGAATAACATTGATTCCTCATACTAATGTCTCTGAAAGTAGAATTTTCCAAGGGCAGCTCACAGACATCTACAGTGAGAAGGTGAATATTCTGCATCTTGACATACTTAATCCAGGGGAAAAAATATCTTTGAAATCTACTTCCTTTTCTTACCTGTAATCATAACATGATAACAGTTTAAGAGTCAGACCTTGAAAAAAAGATACTAGGAAAACCATTTTGATACATTTGTTTACAAATAAGGACAGTTAGGGTCCACAAGAAAACTGAACAGAGATAGAAATATTTGTAGCTACAAAAGGGTATTATTTTATGATGATACGTCTGCCTACTGAATGGAAGAAGTATTAACAAACAGGCTGACGAACACCTACCTGTTCTGAAATTTTAGATATGTAGAGCCTTCACAGAGAGCACAGCATGTTACAGCAAGAGCCTCTGTATGAGAGCTCCATTTTAAATCTTCCCGACTCAAAAATCTCCTGCTGGGAAAAATTTATCTGAAGAACTTAATTAAAAGCAAGTTTAATATAGTCTCTAAAGTATACTGTTGATTTTCATACAGAGTAGCAAAATCAAAACAAGACAGATGTAAGCAGCAAAGGGAATGAACTCTGCTTGTCACACCAAAATATATGCTTATTACACCAAAATATATATGCTTATTACCTTCCCTTTTCTTCCCACAGGATGAAAGGAAGGGGTATGTGAGAACATACAGCTCTGTTGCACAGAACATCCATCACACAGAGTCAACCCACCCCACCACAGCATGGTATCATATATGCTACGGGTTCTTTCCTAAACACTCGAGTTTCTTTTTGGATGCCGAAGGAGTTATTTCTGGAATTACGAAAATTTTACAAATCTCTTCCCATGACCTTTCTGACATTCAAACTTTGATGAATAGCTCCCACACTAGATTGCTCAGTCTGAGAAGGAAATTTCATGTTCCTTTTCCTTAGTGGCAGATAAATTATGGATTGTCCACAGCAATGATTAAACACAGTTTACAAATACACTGGCATATCAGCCATCTGTTCTTAATTCAAAAACGCCTGACCTTTCTTCTGGCACGACCCTTTTCTTTTCAACCCAACAATGGACCTTGTCAAAATAAACTTCTAAAAGCCGTTCTGTACCATGCCTCACTCGTGTCATGTGTTCTGCAGGCTGTTCCCAGAGTTACGCAGTCATGAACAGCAACTAGGCCCAGAGAAAACCAAGTTCCAAAATCAAGCACTCCAAAGTCAGCAAATGTCAAAGACATTGCCAGAAACAACGGGCAAGATGCCTGGGAACCTTAATTTGCCTTTGCCCTGGTGTGTATGCACTATGGTCAAGCTTTTAGTTATAGTATCACATCCTACCTTCCCCCTCACTCCCTGATTCAGTTAAAAAGAAGAATCAACACACATTTATTGAGCAGCTACTCCATATTTTGTTTTCTTCTCAGCATCTGAAATATAGCCTGAGGCCTTCTATACTGAGCACTACTCAAGTAGTTCTACAAAGAGACTCCTCAGTTTCCTGGTGTGGTATTCCGTAAGGCTATACCAGCTCTGTGTCTTACGAAACACTGTTCTCAAAATACATCCCTAAAATCTATAAAGCATTACCCCAAGATTTGAGATGGAAGAGTTAAGGCACAGAAAGGAAAAAAATGTTCAAGATTGGTGGATGCCAAACTGAAACACCTAGCAGCACATTTTCCAGACCACGTAGCCTCACATAGTATTTTTATTTTACATAAAAGTTGTATTTTATATTTACTTAACAAAGTTACCATGAATTCAATTGCACTGGAGAACTCATAGCACTTTTGTAAGTTAAATTTCAGGTTCTTAAGTTGAACTGAAAGAAAAAATACAAGTAGTGACTACCTACAGCAGTTCTGATTTTAAATGAATTACCATAAGAAACCTGGGAAAGATAGGAACACGGTCCAGCTCTCAACACAACACTGAGCTGTACTCTATAATTAAATTCTAAAACGAAGTCAATGATATGGCTGGTAGTTCCGAGCTTCTCAAATATACACGTAGATGAAAAATGTAGGTCACTGTACTAAAAATAAGAGGATTGCATATTAAGGGCTGAAATTTTGTTACAGGGGGAAGGGATGGGGTGGGGGGGGGGCACACGACAGGACCAAAACCAAACCACACAACACAAAAAACCTGCCATGTATACCAAAACATTCATCCTGAAAGCAATTTTGCACCTCATGCCAAACAGCAACCTAATGAAGGAGAATGGAAAACAACGTCACATTTGAAGCTCTATTAATACTATGTGGGGCAGATTCCAATAACCCAAAACCTCTCGAAAAAGAACACACTCATATGAAGCTGCAAAGTAATTAGGTACTTGGGCCAGTGCAATGCTTTTTCAGTACATGTGCAGTGTGGGAAGTGTCGAGTACTATGGACACACACTGGAGACACAAAACTTAAATATGGAAATACCACTTATGTAGAACATTGTGAAAAACTTAAGCTAGAAGATTTCTAGATGTAACTAGCATATGCTAAAAGAAATACCAGTCAAAAGTTATTAAAATCTGACAGCAGATGTCTGTGCAATCCAGTCCTGATACTGCGTAACAGATGCTCTGTGCTGCGAATGGTTTCAGAGGCAAAGGTAATTTAATAAAAAGCTGAAAAAATCATGTTGATATTATTTCATTAGTTTACATATTTTTATAAAACGTTTGTACTAGATATAACTACAATGAAATATTTCATGTTAATTGAAATGAATTTGTGATTTATGTACCATATCCACACATCATATGTAAATGCCAAAGGGCATAACAGAATTCCCCAAACAAAAAATATATTAAATGGAATTAAGACTGTGAGTATGGACCTATGTATGTACCATGTGTGTATACACAATTTTATTATACAGATACAACCATAAAACAAATTACTAACCTGGGAAGTCAAAATCAATTTTAAATCAATGTCATAATGCAGAAATACTTTTTTCTTCAAGCAAGGAAACGGAGCAATCATCAGAACAAAACTAGCACTAAAAGTAGTGTCATCTCCAGCCCTAGATGTCTTTAAATGAAGGATGGATATCCTTCTGGCAAATGCACTTTAGCTAAACACAAATTGCATTTTGGTCAGGTAAGTCAAAAGGTTCAGTATCAGAAGAACTGGATGAAATACAGACTTGTAGTATGTAAAGGATGGCAGACTAGATGGCCTCTTCTAGCCACAAACACTATCAAGAACTATTCCAAAGGAAATCAAAAGAAACACATCATTATAATCAATTGAATCATGCCCACACTCACTAGCCTGAAAGTCCCTCACTACCCTCTTTGTCAGAGGTAAGAACCACCTTTGGAGGTGTTACCCACTAGGTAGAATAGCAAAATGAATCCCTTACACATCCTCGTTCATTATTCCTTATATTCAAATACAATTTGCTATGTACTTGAACATATGCACCTCTTCATCTTAGTCACCCTGACACACTCTTCTTTAAAACAAAAAATAAAATAAATTACAAATAAGCAGGTTTGGGGTTTTTAAAATTACTTTCTCAATTAGAATATCTTCAGTTAGCAGACAGCTTAATCTAATATGCAAACCATGGATATTTACCAAAGCAATAACTGTTTCTCCAAGCTCCTAAGGCAAAGTCAAGTTCCCCTTAAAGAACAGCACAGCACTTTTGCAACAAGCAAAGAAAACCAAATTCAAAGCTATATAATAATTTTGAAATACATTTATTCTTGATGATTTTCTCTGGGATACATAGTATTATGTCAATATCTCTTGCAAAGGAAACTTACACTTCTAAAGAATAAAGTGATCACTTTAAAGAAAAGTTATCATTAGGCCTAAAAAGTGTTTAAAGTACTTGTGGCCACGTTTAGAAATGTATTTAAGGTGTCCCCCTGAAATTCTACTGATTCCAGCAGGAAGCCAGGTATCTAAATATCTCTGTGGACCAGAGCCTACTTGTACACTAATCCCATATAAATCAATTTTCTTATGAGAAAGATAGAACAGTTCATTTTTGCTATATAAAAGCAAAGTGAATAATACTAGTGTGACTTAAGAGAATACTTCTTTCAAATCAACAACTTAATACATCACAACCAGGAGTTTACACACCCGAAGTTACCAGAAGAATAGTCAATTATGCTAAAAATACACATAAGCCTCCTGTTTAGGTCAAGTGGATGATACATATTTGCTGAAAACAAACTTGCCAATTCCTGTCTTCTACAGAACTAAATACCATTAAATCCAAGCAGTGGGGAAAAACAACAACAAAAATCTGTATGATACTGCTTAGCTACTATTTAAATAAATTTTTAACTACATGTTATGCATGTAAGTTCAGAGACCTTTTGCAGTCCCCTCAAACCAAAAGTGTGGCAGTTGGGAGGCATGTGTCTCAGTCAAAACACACATGAAAGCACGTGGTGCAGATACGGCATTGTCTGTCTCTAAGCAACTCCTATACAAGCAAAAGAAAACAAAAAAACAGATAACAATATTAATTCCAAGAAAACACTCTGTGCCAGTCAGCTACACTAGTTATCTCCAGTTGCAGATCTAGGCTTTGCAACTGCCACAGAATTCCTTGGCCAAGTAGGATGGGCAATTACAGAGTTCTCTCATACATTTTCTAATAATTTAGAGTATATACAAAACAACATCCAAAGGCATACACAGATTTTTTTTGAAAGAGGCAGGTATTAACTATTGGCCTACTACTGAAATTTTAACCAATAGCCTCAAAGTATTCCAGTAATAATTTTGCTAGTCAAAAAAAAACAAAAACATTTTGGGAACAGACATGATGAAAAGACAAAACCATTGCATTTCCATAAGGGAAAAAAAAAAGTCTATTCAAGACACACTTTCACTTGTATTACCTTCCTTTGTTTGTGGTTTGCACTTCTAAGATTTTGTGCACACTCTCTTTCCAGTCAGGCTGGGATGCAGACCTAGATTGAGAGAGCATGGTACTTGAGCTCCTGATTTTCAAAAATCTTTTTAAAAGTTTCAATTTGTTATCTGTCTCCATTTAAAATAATTAAAGAGAAATAAAATAAGGAAAACATGCAAAAGCACATTAATTACATTTTACAGTAAGGATTACTTGTGTATTTCCACCTCTCTTGGAAACATCTGGTACAGTATGCACAAGTATACAGAAATAATTCAAAATCCTCTGGTGGGCATTCCACCACACTACGAAAGTGAAGGAGAACTGAAACAAAGTTCAACCATTTTATTTTCATTTTGGACATTCTAAGGACCAGAGCGTACATGGTCACCCTGCTCGTCTACACTTTCTTTTCCAGCTTATTTTCATAACTTCCAAAAGACCAGGACAAACCTCCCACCTGATTTTGACGAAGTATAAAGGATCTCTAAAAGTTGCTTATTCTAACTAAATCCAAAAGGTAGAGGTCACAAAGAAATTAGTACTCCACTAAAAAAGCAGCTGTTGCAAAGAATTGCCTTTTGTACTGGAGATACTGTGGGAAGGAAGATAAGAGGGTGTTGGGGGCAGCTATTATATCTGATGGTTTTCCAAAGAATTCAGGGTATGCCATTTTCATGGAGAGGAGATGCAGTTATTCTGAAAGGATTTTACAGATGATGCAGGGGAAAAACAGCTTCACTACTTCCCCCTATAAAGATCCACTTGTTAAACAAAAATGCCTGAAAATACTTGGGTACTAGACTCAAGAGAAAAATGTATCTTGGGATCTGTAGCAACATTAAGTCTAGTTTGCTCCACTGCCTTCTTGACAGCGTAACTTGTTTCTCACATGCAAACCCTAGTTTCTCAAAGTTTCTCAAAACTGAGGTTGAACTGTACCTGTATCTCCAGGCAGCTATCAATAAAAAAGACACAATCCCACCCCAAAATAGCATGGATATTTAAGTCCGAGTTGAAATTACAAAATACATCATACTTCCTATCTAAATTGCATATTTACAAATCATTAGAAGGCCATCGTTGCATTTGTTCGGATTTTACCATTCTCAGACGGGATCTTAATGAAAAAGAAAGCTGTTATATTTAGGCAAATATCAGCTTACCCACAAAAATGCATTTTCCAGTATCTGTACTAAACGAACTCTGAAAATCACCATAATCCATGTAGACCATCCCTTAACTAATAAGACTTTGTTTAATCTCTTCTACAAATAATTCCACTAAAAATATACAGTAATTAACATTTTTCCTTTCAATAGGCCAAAGACAAAAGTTATCATCTTTGCTTAAAAAAAACCCTCCAAACCCAATACCCCACCCAAAAAAATTCTCATCAGAACAAAATGAAAAGAAAAACACCAAACGAAAACTACTTGGAAGAAAGTATTCTTCGGAATATACGCATTATGAAGAAAAAAAAAAAAAGAAGAGCTGATTAAACATATAAAGGTAATTTTATTTATTGTGAAACTTGCAGCAGAAAATATAATCTTATTTCCCATTTCTGTTAAGTCTAATTTAACATAACTCCTTGCACTGCAAGGAGGGAGGAAACCAATTTTGATGACAAGGCTGAATTTATGAACTTAAAAACTGTGCCAAAACAGGCCACTCTGCACTTACTCTGTAGAAATGACTGACACACCCAAAAAATAATTTGGAGCAATTTTTACTTTGACAAGAGTTGTTCACATCTCTGCTGATTGTAGCAAAGAAAAACATTTGCTTTCCTGTGTAAGTAACTATCCAAGAGCAGATTTTAGTAATTACAGAATTCAGAAGAACCCCTGGATTTAAACTCTGCTCTCTGAAGAACAGCACTAAAACTTGCTCTGTTTACGAAAACTGAAAAAATTACCACTGCTGCACAAAATTGCTTTACCCACTTCTTGTTCTTTAACTATACTTGCTTTAGCGTCCTTCAGTCTTCAGTCTATGCACTACTGATTAACTCAGGACAGGACCCCACAACCTGTCAGGTTCTACAGACAGCAGTCAAATAAAATAGCCCCAAATTCTCTTTCTTTCATGTTCAAAAGTAGACTTCACACCCTTACAGTCAAACTGTCAAAATCACAGTATCATCTATAAACATTTCTACAAATATACAGAATGTCTTCTAAAAAGGTATTTCCTGTATACCTTTCCATGAGTTTACAGAAGGCCTTTTACCAACCCTTCTTCCTCTATAAATGTCTAAATCCCAGCAGGCTTCTGGCAGGCCACCAGAAGTAAACCACCATGCAAATAGCAAGACAGCTAGGGGCTAGATGTACAAAGTGCTCAAGCAACTGAGTATTTCTCCCTGCATACATTCTGTGTGTTACTGTCATCACAGATGAGAAAAGGCAAGTTGGAGAAAGTGTGTTTGTGACATCAGTGCCATCACTCAATGCCATCACGGCAAAAATCTGTAGGAAGCAGATTTACTGCTACTACTGATCAAAGAGGAAGTGGGAAAAGGTGATAGTGCTTTGTTTTAGTCACGCTAAGCCTGAGCTGACAGTTACATATTCACAAGAAAATGCCAGAGAAAGAGGCTGACACATCAGTTTAGGCACTAGAGGTCAAGATTTGCACAGGCAGATGTATCTGAATTTCCAACACAAAGACGACAGCGGGCTTTATGTTATTCTGCCTTCCATGACTGTACGTGCTTCGAGTTGTCTCCGACTGATTAATGTACCTTGGTTGTTCTGTCCAGGTTTAGAAAGTAACTGTTCTTACAGTCTCTTTCCCCCCCACTTAATCTCTGGATAATCTCATGCATAAACAAAAATTGAAAACAGGGTGGACATCAAAAGCTGCTGACAAAATAGACAAAACAGTTCTGAGATTTTTTTTGTTTAATTTTTTTAGTTGCCTCTTCCTAGAAACTTCTTAAAAGACACATAGTGGAAATGGAAGAATAATTCCATGTATGCTGCTTGTATCATAAATAGTTTGCATCAAAAAATAAATCAATCTAAGAAGCCAACCTATTTTGCCACTGGCAAGGAAGTTAGGCATTTAGGACATTTGCAAAGGAGATTTTATAGCTGATTTAGTATGGTCTTCATTATCCGCTAGAAAGGAAGACCCAGATCTACTTAAACAATATCCTTACGAAATAATCTTGCTCAGCTAGCCAAGACGCAAAACACAACATCCTCTCAAACCCCAGCTACAACACATACAAGACTATATACAATCTCTATATTGCAAAAGATATCCAAAGGAAAGTTTCATTCAGATTTCCGGAATACTCTGCAGGTACCCGTTCCGTTTCATTTCAAAGTCTCCCAGATCACTCTTAAGTGCATACAAGAAAGAAGCATTATACAAGAGAAATCCTTGAATTGAACCATCTGGCATTTTGCTGCATGAAATCAGCAACAAATTAGTAGACAACAAACCCCAAAGAAAAACGTGGAAGAAAGTTCTCCTTTGCACTTGCATTCATTAACTTGGGAAAAGCAGGGAAAGAAAATTCACGGCCTCTGCAGCAGCATTTTTATTAAGTTGGAAAAAATATCAGAAGTATTTTAATTTGCACTTATCAGATATCAAGAAAGGACTATATTACATGTGAATATCAGAAAAAACTTGCAACAACAACAAAAAATCTTTGGTAACATACAGAAGTGTAGGGTAATGCAAAACATTTAAAGTCAAAAAATTCACACAGGATTTCAAAAGGTGGCAAGACTAGGCAGCATAGGATGAATTAGTGAACTTCCTCATAAAAAAACCTGTGTTTCTGCCTTGAATATGCCAGCAATTACTCACTGTAAACCTAATGAACAATTTAAAAGTGGCAATGATAAATTACAAAAAAAACAACCACCACATATTGTCGGTTTCATAATCTTCTGTCTTATTTCAAAGGAGTCAATACTTCTCTTTTCCCAAAAGTGTACAACTGATAATACTCATGGGTATATTTTATATCTTTCAACAGGAGTGAAGCTGGCTATTATTCAAGCGATGCTATACTTTCTCTTTCACAAGAACATAGGAACCACAGAGATTTTTTTTTTTTAAATTAATGTTTTAGAAAACACAAAACATCCTAGTGCTACTCACTCTCCAGAATCAAACTATGTGCAGTTGGCAAATCTCACAAACAAAATCCAAGTATGTTAAGGGCTGTCAAACCAGGAAGATAAAATAAGTACACAGATGACTACATTTTTGATCTAAAATAACAAAGACATAATTCTGTCATTATGAAATGACACAGAAGCAGCAGATTATTTAATGAATTTTACCAGTCACACTATACACACCTAAAACAGGTACATTTAATAAAAATCAGTGTGAAAACACAGTTAAGAAAGGAGAATAAAGCAGACTTCACATGTACCCTAAAGAACATGTCTTAAATCATATGCCAGTCAGGGCTATGATGGTTACTTAAATCTCACATTACAAAAAAAACAGAATATATTACAAAATACCTTTTTACAAACAGCTGCCTACTGGTTTAAAGGCACTGAGACATGCAGGTCTCTAACATAGGGCATCTTCATCTACAATGAAGTTATAAACCTTAAAACACCTACCCAGAGTAAAGACTACTATGTAAGTTTCTGTCAATCAAAATGAAATACTATAAATAAGGTTTAAAAAAAAATCTACTCCGTAGGTAATTTTTTTCAAGTATACTTAATATTTACAAATATTTTCATTTTTTTCAATCTATGACTAAATATCCCAAGAATCAGAGAAAATCAAAATGCTTTCTATCAAGAAATTGAACACATTAAGATATTTTCAGTTAATAGAAAAAGTAGAACATTATGTTCTTGATAAGCACATACAAACCTAATGCAAGCATAACTATGAATTTAGAAACAAATCACAAGCAATTTATAAAGAATATAAGTTTTATATTTTTCTTTTGTATGCTACACTATTTTCTGATCTTTGTGATACAAATCATTCTTTGCTAGTTAGTATTACAGGTTCAGAAAAAGTATCTTTATCAGCAAACTGAAGCAGAAGATAGATGGCTGGAGAACCATGGTACTATCTCTTCCATTAGCTAATTCTCAAATACATCCAGGGGGCAATTACAGTATCAATTTGAATTACGTCTGTCAGAAAACATTATAAAGTTTTGGAAGGATGCAGCTGAAGGTGGTTATGGTAACACCAAGCACGAATCCATTTGTCTAAGCATCACACAGCAGTATGTTCCTGTTTCTATACACTACCTCAGTAAATCCTAAAATCGATTACTCTACCAAATCCGAAAACAGAAAACAGGTAACATTAGTTGCAAAGTCCCAGCGTTATGAGCCAAATTAGGCCGACAAGTTAACTCATGTAGAACTCTCATACAGTTAAGAAAATACCTCAAAAGCCCTATGTTTAATAGGCACAAAATTAATTGGGGAGGGATATATATATATATTTGAACATACAATCTACAGCTAGCCTTTTTCCCCTACTCCAGCAGAAGCACAATGTTAGCATTGAGTGGGAATAAGTATTTTATGTAGGCCAAAAAAAAAAATAATTCATATTTTTACACTATTAATTTTTAACATATTTCTCACCAATGCTACTGAAACTCACTGGTAATTCATAATCCATACTGTAATTTAGAAATTCATGTATTTAGAGCTCAACGTATCACATGAAACATCAAAGTGATTCAAGTTTCGCATCCTACGTTTGATTTTAGTTCAATATATTTAAGAAGCTAGACCACACCATTTCTAGTAAGGTGATTGTATAAGCTTCTCCAGTGACAGAAGGAAGCTGCAGGCAACATCCCCATCCATGGTACATGGCAAGCAGTCAGTAAGCATACATCCTACAACTCTGGAGCTTCCTGGAGAACATATGCTATCCAAGAAATCAGATAGGCAGGAGCTAAACACCGCTCCTGATTACTTGGTCCAATCTATCTCTAGCCAAAGAAGCTGTGGGCAACAGCAAGCTGTTCCTATCTGCCATTTTTCTTCAAGGGGGAAAAAAGGGGCCCAACTCTTCTCTATTACAAGATATATATCATAAGTGACATCACCTTCTGAAAAAATGATGCCCAGGAGTACAATACTACTTGTTTCCACAGAGCCCTCAGGCTTTGCAAGAGATGGACTGATGATCTGCCTCAATAGGCAATAAGCTAACTGTATGTTTTTTGAAATTGAATTATTTTTCCTACTAACAAGAAAATACACTTATAACTAGCTGATTAATATGAACACAGAAAGAGAACATGCTTTATAATAAATTTATTTTTTTTTGCATGCAGTAGGACTGGAAAACACCATCTGGTCAGTTTGGTAGCCTACTAAATTTTTCACGTCATACTTCATTAATTACCTTTCCTGAGACACTAGCAAATGTTTAGATTGATTTCTTCCCATATTCATAGTCTACTATGATAACTCTAAACTCTAGTTTGTAGGTTCCCTTTAAAATTCTTTTATGAGTCACCAGTAGCCCTCCACTTTTTGAAAGTTCAAAAGTCTTTTATAATGTCACCTTTATACAGTAATAATGCATTAATGCATTAATTATATGATATAATTACATTCTACTCAATACATAGTACCTACCTTTGTCTACCCACCCCCAATAGTGTTGCATTATTAATAAAGACAAGAAAAATAACAGTTTCCACTAATATCCTTCTAGTATTTCATAGATATATTCCTGAATAATGGTAGTGGAACCACCTTTGGAAGTTATCCTTCTCCAAGAAAAGACCAGTTATACATGAACCGCTTCAGATAAAGTTTTTTCTAGACTGTTTTGCAAAAAAACTTCTACTGATGACAATTCCACAACCTTCCTACAAAATTTATTTCAGTCCTATCCATCCTTATGCTCCGAAAGGGTTCTTTTCCCCTAATGTCTATTAACCTCTAACCTGAATACATCCTGCTGCAACTGAAAGTCAGAACTTGTCACATCCTGAACACCGTGGAGAAGCATTTATTATCATCCTTTTACATATCCAAAGGCAATCACCATAACTCTCCCAGCATCATCCTCTCTGGTTTCAAGAAATTCAAACCTTTTTAAAGGTGCCTGGGGTGGTGAGAGGGAAAAAGAAGAGAAGGAAGAAATTCTTGTTATGAAAAAACAGACAGTTTTACTGTTAGGTTCTCCAATTTTGAAATAAATAAAAGGTAGGAAGTTCAGAAAATTGAAATAAAAAAATAAAGATGTTTTTCAACTTAACAACCCACTCATTTATTGTTAGGAAAGCAATACCCACAGAAAGACAGCATCTTTCATTACAATGCCCTTACACATCAGCCCAAGCACAATCAGGACTATAAGGAAGGAGAGACAGCTCTCCAGTAAAAGTAACAGAAAAAACACACGTTCAAGTAATTAAACACATGCTACTTCTGATCTACAGTAACAGTTTACACTGAAATTAACAGCATTTAACAATTTTTTTTATAAACATTGTAAGCATTGTCTGTAATGTCTTTCAAACATGTCAAGATTTCACTTCAGAGAAATCATCATTCAAGCCTGAAAAGAATAATCCGATCTAATCTGGTCTCTGTGTGGATTCTTAATGCCGTATTTCTTAAAGCTCAGTGCCACTGAAAGAGAAGTCCACTTGTCACCAACAGATTTCTCTTTACAGAATTTTTTGTTGTTGTTTTGCACAACACAAAGCACAGATAACTCATTGAATTGCTATCCTGCATCTAACCAAGCAATTCCCTAAGGAGAAATGCATTATGCTGAGGAGTTTCACTTGACTGGGTTAGTCCTACTAGTGGAGTACAAACTGAAAACAGTGTTTCTGAAGAACAACTTAAAGCATGAACATGTGAAAAAAAAAAAGTCTGAAGAAAAAAATCAGGAAGATACCATCTTAAAATACGCTGCGTTCCAAAAGATAAACATATTAAACAGGGCCTTAGAGTTGGCTTTCCATTCATAGTAAGAACTGTGCTACAAAACACATTTCTAGAACTCAACTACATTTCAGATACTTCTTAGGAGAACATGTCGCAAGTTTGTCTCCAGTTAAAAAGAAAAAAAAGGAAAAAAAAAAAGAAAAAAATAGAAAAAAAGAGTAAATATATTACCAAGGCTGCATCTGCCAGTGGCCATTTTCTCCTTTGGAAAGATTCCACCACATGCCAAATTCCACTCTACAGGCACACCTTCATTAAACTAGTGACATAGGTGTGTTCACAAACATAACATATCAAAAGAAACAGATGCGGATGACTGGATTCAAGCTCTCCCAGAAGCCAGCATCCCATCTCAAAGAAAGTCACAAATAGTACTAAATCCTAATTGATGTCTTACCCAAAGAATAAGACAGTCCCTTCAAAACTGTATTTTCATCAAATAAACAAAAAGGTTTGTTTGTGGATGACTTTTGCTTACAGAAAATTCCAGTGGAACCTGCCAGAACACGAGCAGACTGAATTCAGCTGCCTTTGGGGGACATCCTCCTCACTCATTTCCACAACTGCTGATATCCTCTGTGTCCTGAGGGTCCTTGCTTTAAACGAGGGTGGCCAGTGGCACAATATTATATAGGAAGAGTCAGTAGTTTTGAAACGCATTCACTCCCATTGCTCAGAAAGACGGCTGGACACAGTGACCTTCAGAACAAGGTTCATCTTTTTTCCCAGGCTTTGTGCAATAGAAATAAACTCAAGACAGCAGGGAGCCTTGAAAACTAGTTGAGGAAGCAGCCAGTGCCAATCTTATTGGCAAAAAACCTACCCCAAGCCATAGCGTAATAATGTAATAATAAATAATAACAAACAGCAAAGTAAAAGTAGTTTTGCTTCTCCATCCTGCCAGCTATTCAGTATTAACTAGAGTTCTTGTGCCTTCTTGACGAACACAGATGAAGAAAATCTGTAGTGAAGCAGAAATTATCACCCAGCATGTCTGTAACACACACGCACAGACCTCCGAGTTGCCTGTAGTATGACCAACACCTGGCCCTTCTGTAACTACCACATACAGCTAAACACTACTCTGAGTTATTTATACTTTGTTCACGCATACTAGACTAATTGTGTCACTGGAGAACCAAGCTGATCTCCTCAGTTTCCCTCACCAGCAAATGAACTTTACTCCACTTCAGTCAACAACTATCAGAAGGTGGAGTCATCTTACAAACTGAAAATAAATTTCAAACAATAATGTCTGACCAAAGCTGAAGCAGCAGGAAGTTTTTTGCACCTTCAAAACAAAAAATATTTAATGCTAACCTATTAAAAGCAAAAATGAAAGCTGGTTGTTAGTCAGAATTAGAACACAAAAATTAAATGGGAAGTAATTACAAAAATAATAATAAAGTAGGTTCTGAAGTGCTACAAAACAAAAAATTAAAAGTCAGTACAGGCTGGTATGTTTAATTACAACTGCATTACTATCTGCAGTACACTACATTGTAAAGAGCAGTGCCTTAAGCATTAAAAGATCAATCTTTTGCAAATGTACAGAAAACCCACATATAAAACGGTCAAGAAATTAAAATTGTCTGCATTAAATACTATTACACCATGGACTCTGACAACCTAAATTTGGTGTGAATTTCCATTTCACCAAGGCAGTTTCACCAGTCACTCTGCTATTCCACAAGTTTGATTATTGACACGCATTTAAATCAAATAGCTCCCCTTATGCAACTTGCTTAGAACCTTAACTGAAAAGCAGAATGAGTATTAGGGTTACCAAGTGTTTTCTTCTATTATGGTTTGAGGGGGCACAGGCTAATTTTATGGTATCGATACGAGAACCTAGAGAGAGGGTGTTCAGGATCCTGTGGGATCCAGGGGACAGAACAGAGAGAAGGGTCAGTATTCTCTCCCATTTCATGCCATGCCCTATAAAAGCCAAGAGGACAAAAAGTCCACCCTTCCTGCTCCGTTCTTCCTTGCTGCTTCACTGTGTTTGTAGGTCTTGGAGAGAGGATCCTATTCTTTGTCATCAGCTCACCACACGCTCTGCAGGATCCAAATCCATTGGGTGCTGGGAAGAGCCTGGGATCCTTTTCCCACATCAGCTCTGCCATGAGGGACTCTTGGACCCTTATATCAGTGATCATTGAAACAGGGTTTTGTACATATTTGTATATTTGTTCCCTATCCCACGTGTTACTATCCCTTCCCTGTTCTACTAAACCTGTTCTAGTTTTAACTTCCAACCTTTAAGCCTCTCTTCCTTATTCCCCTTTTATCTTCCCCTAGTAGGATGGAGGATACTAACAGAGAGCAATTCTGTTCTCTGGGTTTTGTTTGCCCAGACCACTAAACCGAGACAGAATCAATTGGTGCCTGACGTGGGGCCTGAGGAATTTGAGATAAGGATAATAACTGGGAGAGGTAACAGGCAAAACACAGACTGAACAATGCTAGAGAACGGAACGATCACGGGGAACTTTGGTTGTTTAATTGTGGTGAAGGGATGAGGGGGGGATTGTGTGTACATTGTCCTTTTCCGTTCAGTATTGTGATGCTTTTTTAATTTTGGTGTGGGGTTCTTTTTGCTGCTGTGACTCAATTTTGTGAAGATTGTGTGATGAATGTGGATTGTAATAATTAATCTGGACTATGTATTTTGCAGAGGTGAGGGGTGCTATGTGTTAGGTCCATGTATGAGGGCTTTGGTAGTGAGGAAGGAGCCACAGGCATGGCTCCTGTGAGAAGCTACTATAACATCCCCCAGCTCCAAAATCCAGCCCCGCCTCTGGTCAAAGCTTGGTAACACCTCAGATCAATGTATTTCAGAAGGGGAAAAGTAAACTGCAAAAAGACCTGCAGAGCAGAGGAGAGGGGGATGTGAGAGCAGTACCCGAGCAGAGATACCAAGGTCAGTGAGGAAGGAGGGGGAGGAGGTCTCAGAGCAGGGGTTCCCCTGCAGCCTGTGGAAGAGCAGGTGGGGCAGCCTGTGAAGAACCCCATGCCTGGGGAGGTGGCTGCACCTGAAGAAGGCCATGACTCCGGGAAGCCTGTGCTGGAGCAGTCTGTTCCTGAAGGACTGCACCCTGTAGGAGACACTTATGTCAAGAGGAGTTCTTGAAGGACTCTCTCTCATGGGAGGGACCTCATACTTGAGCAGAAGAGTGTGAGGAGTTCTCCCCCTGAGGAGGAAGGAGCAGCAGAGAACAACATGTGACAGACTGACCACAACCCCCATTCCCTGTCCCCCCGTGCCACCGAGGTGGAAGAGGTAGAGAAATTGGGAGCAAAGTGATTTAGGCCTGGGAAGACGGGGGGAGAAGGTATTTATTTTTTAAGATCTGGTTTTGTTTTCTCTTTGTCCTGCTCTGATTTCATTGATGATAAATTAAATTTATTTTTTTCCCCCAAGTCAAGTCCATTTTGCCCATGACCATAATTAGTGAGTGAACCCTTCCTGTCCTTGTCTTGACCCACAGCTTTTCATTAGATTTGCTCCTTCCCATCTCACTGTGGAGGGAGAAGCGAGCAAGCGGCCGCATAGTGCTTTGTTGCTGGCTGGATCTAAACCATTACATCTTACAGCAATTCCTATACAAGCAATATTTAGACCTGCTTAATACATTGTACAGAATACTTGACTATGTGCCACATTAAAGACAGATTATATATCAAGTCATCTTGTTTTATATAGCAGAGCAGCAGCCCCTGCCCTGTGCAGAAGTATTCCCATCAAGGCCCAGGCTGTCCAATTCTACTCATTCCTGGTTGTACCTTGTTGCCTGCAAAGAGCATCTCTGAATCTTCCCCAATTTCTTCCAGTCACCCACATCATGAGCACTGTGAAAGATAACTCAACAGTGGCAAGCAAGCTCCACCTGAACAGCCAAATGCCTCCCTCTGTAAAAGCACACATCACAGCACCTCTTCTTTTCTAGTACTCTCACTATCTATAGCTTCCCACCACAGTTAGAGGAGCCTAGAAAAACAAAAGCAACTTTGAGAGACTAATCTGCAAGACTTGAGGAAATGAGAAGAAAATAGGGCAAAACTATAATGCCACTACAAAATTAATGAAGGCTCTTGCCTTTACCTCCCCCATCCCTGCAACAAGTTCAAAAGCTGTCTTGAAGCAGAAGAAAGAGGCAGTGCTGCTTCTTACAGCTCTCTGAAAAGTGCTGAAGGAAGAAGCATCACTCCACAGAACACAATGGCAAAGAGCAAGCACTAACAAGGTATGTGGAAAGAGGAGACATTGATTTAAGAGGGAGTACGTGAGAAAGAACAGAAATAGTGCCTGGCTGGAAACTTATTTGTCTAATAATTACACACAAAAAAACCCCAACTATGCTAAAACAAACTGCAAGATTGCTATATTCAAGACTGCCAAAATGAAATACCAGCATGCCTGTAGAAATTAAATTTGACACTGTTTTGTCAGGCTCTCCTTTCCCTGCCGTATGCCTTATGACTGAGCTTTTACTTGCAAGACCTCCAGCCCCCCAGAGAGCCCTGCTTCGCTTGAAGCTGTGGGTGGGACTGTTCTGGGGATGAACTGGGGTTTAAGTGAAGACTACTTTTGTGTAACAATA
The DNA here is from genome assembly GCA_013398125.1 of Aegotheles bennettii. Lineage (NCBI taxonomy): Eukaryota > Metazoa > Chordata > Aves > Caprimulgiformes > Aegothelidae > Aegotheles > Aegotheles bennettii. The sequence goes on from VZRW01002922.1 coordinate 130,780, forward strand.
ACACAGAACTGCAGGTTGCAAAAACTAGAAGATGTGTGATGAATGAAGCAGTTCCAGTGTTTCTTCATTTATGCTGCCTGCAGCCACAGATGAAAGCAGCTCCACAAAGCAGAGCTTAGTTCCCAAAAACAGTTTTTCTACCAAACTCACGAGTAGGTCGGCACTGCTCAAAACTGTAATTTCAGTGAAAGAGTCGTGCCGTGCCCTCAGAGAGGCATGTCCAGCACAGATTGCAGAGACTCAAGCTTGAGCAGATGTCAATACTGGACTTTTATGAAGACAACACAACGTACACCTTTGAGAGACACTCACACTTGCAGACTCCTGCCTATGTACAACAAAGATTCAGAATAACTCGCTGTCTCTTCTGTAAGTAACCTGCCAGCCTGTTTTCTGGGTCTGTCCCTCAACATCATGGACCTGGAATTAGAAAAAAGAACAACTTTGGCCAGAGCCACAGAGCTTCCTTGTCATGAAAGATTAGCACAAGAGAAGTCAGGAACAGCAAGAGAAAGCTATTTCTGTACTGAAAAAAACCCACAAAAATATTTTGGAACCTTAAAGCACTACTAGTATTACTTTCCTTAACAACTGTCTTTTCTAACCTGCTCTTAAAACAAATATATAAATAATCAAACTCCAAAATGAGTTGAATAACCAAGATCTATGCACCATGCTGTCATTCCCAGAATTCTTAATTATGTGCTGATGAACTGGGACTGCTAGTGTATCTCCATAAGTCACTTCAACATCTCATATCTACTCACAACTATTTTTCATGTTTATTTTTCACTTTCAGCCTCTGAAGTGAAAAATGTTGGTATGATACAACATGCATAGGCAAATTAGAGTGCAGTCCACTCTGTCTACAGTACTGGATATAATAATAACTGAAAAATCCAGCATGTATACCAGAAGTTATTACTAACTCACTTATAGGTACTAAGTACCTTATGGGCTAAGTATCTTTAACGGGCTTCCCAGGGAGGTAGTGGAGTCACCGTCCCTGGAAATGTTCAAAAAATGTATAGATTCGGCCCTTAGTGACATGGTTTAATGGTAGACTTGGCAGTCCTGGGGAAACAGTTAGACTTTAAGTTCTTGAAGGTCTTTTCCAACCCAGCTGATTCTGTGATTCTGTAAGTATTGACACAAAACAACTGTCCCTTGAGTAATTGAAATTAATTTTCAGAGGCAAATACTGCAGCAGATACTTCAGTTCCTCCCCACTCCTTATTCCCCACCCTCAACTCTTCTGCATGCATTGAACAATCTTCTGAAATTGTCCGTCTTTTCATCATTCAGAATATGAAGGCAAGCACAGCTGGCCTAGGGAGGCACTCATTTGGATGAATGACAGCTATGCAACTCTTATCTGTAGGGATCAACTTCAGTGACAAGTTGTATCCTTACATCTTTGACCTTTATTTTGCTCCTTAAATCTTTGACCTTTATTTTGCAATCAGAAAGAATACTTGTAATAAAAGCTCAAATTAAAGCTTATTTCAGTGACAGTGTCATTTCAGTAACAGTGAATTACCTTTGCAACAAATGTCGCTTCTTTTGTTTTGAACCAAGAAGCAACGAACCTATGTTCTCCTTTCACAAATGCCATTTCTTTGTTGCAATAGCAAGGACTAGTGCCAACAACTGTTTTAAAAAAGTTTTAGAACAGAAAATAAACTTACTTTTGCCAAGAACAGTCAACCATTGGGTAATACTGCACCTCCAGACTACCATTTAGCAACTTTAACTGTTGGTTAAAGTTTTCTAGGATGCAATAATAGAAAGGTATGTGCATCAGGAAGGGCATGTTTACCTTTCAATCGAGCTGGATGTCAGCCCACAACAGTTTCACTTACTGGGATCCAAGCATGTCAGTTGTTTTTCTCACATCAGACTGTTTAGATTTTCACATTCATAGCCAATTGCCTGTTTTGCAAACCCCTCTTGAGTATGAACCAAGTTAAAAAAGCAAAATTATTTTATCCCATCCAACCTTTATACGCTTTCATCTGAAATGTCCTTCTGCCCCCACCACACTTTTCATATACTCAAGTACTGGAAATGAGATTCCAGCTTCCAGGAACTACCATTAAAAAACAATGCATGATGCAGCCTGATCCTAAAAGGGTCTGGGGTTCATTACATTAAAGGAAAAAAACCCCTATTTTGCTCTGAAGATGAACACTCACATCTGTGATGTGAAGCCTCAGAGCCTCCACAGTGCAAGGCAAAGAGCAGAGAGCCTTCTGAGTTTAGTGTCTTGTAAAAGAAGAATGATTGTCCTTTCAAGGTCTTAGATTAGATTAATCTCTGTCAGAGTTCAGTCCACAACTTCTTCCCCATCTTCTGCTCTATAGACAGTTCCTTCTACTCTGATTAGCTCTAGGTGTCTTATTTAACAAAATAATTTTAAAGGCCAATTCTTTTATCGCACTGTGAATAGCGACATCCACTCCAACTGCCTCTTGCATGCAGGCTCTTCAATTTTCCATTAACTGCTTTATGATTCTTCCGTCATCCTTCCAAACTGAAACTTTCAACATTTACAATACCAAGCAAACCAACAACAAAAAAACCCACCCAAGTAGGCAGCTGAATGGGACTGTGAAGAAACAGGCAATTTCCCTCAGTTGTTTGCTATCTCAGCTGAAGCGTGGGAGAAATGGCAAAGAATTGAGAATACTCCTTTCCTGGTTCAGTTTAGCATATTTTGAGCAAACTCAGCTGTTTTTATACAAGCTAAGGTGAAGAAGCATTCATGCAGCTTTTCCATAGGCTTTTCTATTGAATGCATTGGCTCTGCAGTTTGAATATGGGGAACATGGACTACACAGGTGACGATGCAGGAAGAATTGCTTCAGTTACTGTCCCTGTGCTGTGTTGCAGTTAGGTTTAGTGTCTATAAAAAAAACCCAAACAAACACACACACACCAAAAAAAAATAGAAAAAAAAGTAAGACATGAACAACCAAGGAGCACTCAATAATGTGATATCTGAAAGATACTGCAGTTGAAGTTCTGTAAACTACAATCCAGCTACTTCGGAAATAAAATACGGTTAAGAAGTCAGAACTCTTTAGATTGTCATTAAGCAGCTAATGATAATTCAGGTAAGCCTAAAGACATTCTGTTTGCACCCTCACAGATGCAAAACAATAAACCAAGGCTACGTAACAACAACTTTCTTTAAGTTGGGACACAATTTCAAATCATCGCTAAGATGATATGACAATGTCCTCCTTCTCACTTTCCAGCTTTCCCCCTTGTACTACTAATAACATTTTTCTGAATTTTCAGGGATTCAGCTCAGGGATCTAAAGCAGCACAGAATTTTTCTTTGTCTGGGAAGAAAGGAAAGATAAGCTTTCTGCAGGAAGGCAACTCCCTGAAGTGCTTCACCAATGGGTGGGGAAAACAGCAGAGCCAGACAAAAGAAGTAACATCTGAGGCCTGGCAGAGGGGAAGAGGTGGGTCCATCCTTTTCAACAGCCTACGACCATCAAATTTGTCTCACTGCAACTAAGCCTGCTAAACAGAAAGGAAACTGGGATGCTCTTATGAAATATACTAAAGTTTCATTTGAACTCACGAGCAGCAAGAATCCAGCTCCTGTCCCCTCAGAAAAAACAGGAAGGTCTACAGGCCTTCATGAACTTCATGTTCACTCTGAAAAACAGTGCTTTGAAATATGTGGTATGAGGCTTCTACCAGCCTCAGAGAAATTTAGCAGTGGTAGCTGCTATAGAAAGCAATGATTCAGATATATTTCACTCAAATACAATACGCTCTGTTTCATTTAAGCTTTCTCCTCAGCTAGAGGAGATTGCTTGGATCTGTATCTTGTTGGTTATCAGTATATGCATGGCCTCTTTGGGCAACCTATGCCAGCGTTCAATCAAAAGCAGAAAGGAAAAAACAAAACCCAAACCAAACAGACAAATAAACAAACATAAAACCAAAAAACTTTTTTTTTTTTACATTTAACTGGTATTTTATTTTGTGTCCATTGTGTCTTGTCCTGTCACTGGGCATTGCTGAGAAGAGCACAGGGCACCTTTTCTTTTTTTCACTCCCCCTCCCCAGTCAGGTATTTACTTTAATAACATGCCCCCTAAGACTTTTCTTCTCCAGGCTAATTCACTGAGGTGAATCAGAAGTGACTGTGCTCTTTACACAGTGCACTCCAATCTTTTATATCGCACCATGCAACACATTTCATGCACCTGTCTACTTAAACTACTGACAAAGTTTACTTGGCTGTTTCCACACCTGCGGCCAGCCCAGCCCTAGAAAGAGTTCAAATCATGTTAAATGATAAAAGTATCTTGAAAGTTGTATTTTCTCACTATATCGAAGCATTATGAGCTTCAGCCCTAAAGAAACCACATTCACAAGCAAGTTTGTTACAGAATTGTGATACTGATGAAAGGGAGGTCATTGCTACTCTAGCTTTTACTTTCCTTCTTAGTACTTTTAACTGCTTTACATAATTCCAAGTTAGGAAGAATTACAACTCTTCCACATTCTAATTCAACACTAGAAAGACTTTTTTGCCAATAAAACAGTATTTACTAAGGAACATCCACAGATAGCTGTGCCATGAAAACCCACACCATGAGCACAAACAAGCATGTCAGCAAAATGTAAGTACAGGTTGGTCTGACACTTGCTTCTACCCTGAAACGTGGCTTTCACAAGCACCGGGATATCTAACCAGTGTACTGAACACACAAAACCAGGACTGCAATCCCCTGATATCCAGACTGCTCAAAAAGGAGGGTACACAAAACTAATCACAATCAGAAACAAGTTTTGTATTAGTACCCCTTTCCTCAGGGTGGGGAGCTTCTGATCCCTGCCAATGCTGTTTAATCTACATCCACAACTTCTAGCAATATACTGAGTGCTTATGCTAAAATAATAACAAATTCTAGTATATCTGTTCCTCCTTCTTAAGAACTAGTATCTATTGATCATATGTATAAGAAACATATACTAAAACCCACAAATTTATTTCATCCATTCACTCAAAGCAGACAATATAACAGTGTTATCTTGCACTTAAACTTTAACATGAAGTCTACAACTGCAGATGTTAAGTACATCTCAGCTTCTGAGTTGAGGTTCTCAGTTTTCAATTTAATTCTCAGTATTCTGTTTAATGCCTCTTTTGAAAAACAGGTTTTTAAAAACGAGTAAAATTTAAAGAAGCTGAAATGACTGCATGTTCACCACAACAAATGCACACTGCCAGTATTTATTGCAGTAAGCAACTTAAGGGGACAGCAGGAGTGGAAAAACATAAACCAAAACCAGCTGTGATCTCATTAGCCAAGCTCATTATGTAAGACCTCATTAGCCACCACCCCATAATAATGTAAATAAACCCTACAGACACTGATGAAAAAGAAGCAATCAGGGAATACTAAAGCTGAATAATCATATAGCGCTGCAGCACACTGTCAACTTAGTAGTAAAACTTCTGAATGCAACTGGGTAAGATCTCCACTAATGCACACTGCAGACAGCCCACGGTCACGCTTCACCAATACAAAGCCCCCTTCGCTTAGTAACTGCAGCACAAACAGGAGTTTGAATATGAGCACGTACAACAGGGCAAGGGACAGGGGGTGTGTTACACAAAACAACCTTCAAAATGCTTCAGCTTCCTTCCCGAAGTACATTTTATGTTATAACATTTAATACTTCTGCAATGTGAGACACATAAACAGAATTTTTTTTTGCTATTACAGGTAGGCTTCGTCTTGATTTCTTGATTTTAGTCTGTTTCTTTAGTTTTTAAAAGCTTTAACCACTTTACAGTTTTTGCCTTAAGTTCTGAAAAAAATGGGCTGTAATTATATGAAGTTTAGTAAACTTCAGTAGCTCCAGCTGTCTTCAGGGGATTTTTCCCCTTTTCCATCAGCTTTGCCAAATGAAAGATGAGCAGCATTGACACGTACAAACCCTTGCTGGCAGCCTGGAACTTAGGTGATCATCAGCTGCTACAGCCTCACTTAAAAGGACCATCAATCAGGATAACAAAAAATCTCCTGAAGTTGTTATAACATTTTAAGCAATTTTTCAAAATGTCCCAGTATTTTGAGCCAGCAGGGTTTTTGGCTGGGCCATTTTGAAACAATCATACAGCTTAGAAAGTTAAAAATATTCTCAGCTTTCTCCTCTTCCGCAGTCATTTCACTTTCTCATTATTAGTTCACGTTTGAATGTCACAACTAAAAGTTTAATGGTGCACTGGAATGGAGACTGTTTCCAATAGAAAATTTGTTTTGTTGTTCTCTTTAACTACTTAAAAGGTGTAACTTAGCTGTTAAAAGAGAATTCACATATTTAACGTCCAGTTCAAATTTCAGCATTTCAGTTTCTACTGAATCTACAAATAAGCCCAGATACTGTCCATAATTTTTTTGCCAGCCCCTCCCCCAAAAAGAGAATGAACAGAACAGTTTGATTCCAGTTGCGCACAGACTAATATTTTTCCTTTTTATTCTAAAGGAAGAAAATTTTTCAGTCATTCAGGTATACTTTGATATACTTCACTTTGTATGAAATGCCATTTACAAAATAATAATGAAACACATCTATGATGAAAAATAAATCATGTAGCAACAAAGGTATTTTCTGCATCATTAGTGCACAGATCACTGGAAAACTTGGAAGAGATTAATTAAGTAAACTTTTTTGTGACCAAGGAAAGGAAAGTCCCTTGTCAAAAGTATTAGATATACTTTGTATCTGAAAGATACTTGATTCTGACAGTTAACATTTTCAGGGTAATTTCAGTGCTAAGAATTAACAACATCTAGTTGGAATGTGTACCATCCCTTAGGAATTTGCCATATTGTTTGGTATATTTATATAAACTCAATACAAAAAGTAAACCCAAAAGATTACATTTACTGTATTCCATGTCTTTTTCACTAAGTTATCAGAGATGCATCATACGGCAAAATTAGAAACAGAAAGTTTGCTCTGGTTTAATTTTAATGACAGATTATTTTTTTAAAAAAACAAAGAAAACTGGGGGAAAAACCACCTACTCATCACTGCATTCGCCTCTGCCACTATGCACTAGAGGCAGCTACTCTCTTCCATGGAAAAAAGGATGTAGTTCTCTGTTGGAGCAATCGTTTTAGCTTACAAGACATGATTTTTGCTTTAAAATCCATTTTGACACCTTCAGCAGGAAATGCCCTACTAGTTTATAGCAGCCTTTAACACCTGAAGTCAGAATGGTAGCAATTCCTTCTCAGGAACTCGTAGTTTAAGGACATGGTCACCAAAAGACGCAAGCAACCTCCTCATCTTAAGAGCAGAGGAAGAAAGATACAGGAGGTTATTAGATGAAGAACATTCCTCTTATTTGGAATATGACTTCACGCTAAGAATTCGCCTCTTACAAGAGCAGAAAACATTTGCCATAAGATGGAGAAGATTGTTGATACCACAGTAAAAATTCTCAGCCTGCTGACATCGGTGTTTACACATGGAAGTTTGTCACAATGAGCAACAAGTTACATCGCTTTGCCATAGGATGTGCTGCAGAAATTCAATATTGAACAATCCGCACCGCATCAGAAAGCGTGACTCATGAATGTTCCCCAGTCACACTGGTTTTCAAAGTGGGAGGCATGGAGCAGGCTGCCAGCAACTGCAGGAGCAGATAGAAAGCAATGATTTGTACACACATATGCACACGAGCAGTCTCAGTTCAAATGATTTTCTAACAGCTTCCGAAAGACAGCGCAATTAAACAAATGCTCACAAAAATAAAGTTTTAACCGGCTCAGAAAAAAAGAAATAAAAATCTCCAGTTTGTTGAATCAGTGCAAGTGTCAAACGGTATCAGAAGTGACAGGGCTGTGACTCACATTTACAGAGAAAAGAGCCGCACTGCTCCAGCCCTTCCGGCACCCTACCATCTGCTCCAACCTTCTTCCAGAGCCACTCACCCTGCAGCTGAGCTGGCAGGAGAAAACATGACTGTGCCTGAGTCAATTCAGTTCAGTCAGCATCTTCACTCAAACCCACCTTTCACCGGAAGTTTAATTTGCCTGCCTGAACTGCAGCAGCTCAGGTGCAGACACGTCCCCTTCCTGCTACCTGCGCAGCAAAGGCCAAGGAGGACGGGAGCTGACAGACAGCGGCAGCATTAACCCACAGCAGCAAAGCAGCCAGGCTGTCAACCACCACTCTGGAACTTGTGAAGCTTGTGCATCCATACAAGACTTGCCATTTAACAACAAGATGTCTGTTTTACATACCCTACTGTGTTAAGCATGTCATCCAGCCTCCATTCTACTTTCCCATAACCTACAAAAACAGCAGCCCCAAATGACCACAAGCATAACAGGCTCTTTTCTCTTTCAAGTATGTATACCTTGCTGAATGAGAGCAGTAAGTAAGAAGTGCCTTAGTTCTGCCTCTCTTTATTGCACCAATAAGGTTTCACATGTATGTAAACACAGTGGCTGAACTGGCTATGTACAGCAGCGAGATCTGCCCTTCAGTTACAGGTGCTCTCTTTGCTCTGGGGGAAGGAATTTGTTTTCCAAGCTTTTTATGCAGCTACTTTTACATGAGCACAGAATAGGCTGGGGTTTTTTTTAAAAAAAGGTTATCTGTGTAATGGGACAAGGCAAAGTTCAACACTAAGCCAAATCGTCAAGAAAAATACAGCTAAATATCACAAGCTTAGAGTTAGGGCACATATTTCCAAGATAAAATAACATACCCAAATCTTAAAGACAAATGAAGTAATTTGTGGTGCCTCATCTTCAGCATATCAAAATAGGCACCATTTTTAAGAATACCTCAAGCACAGCATCCCTCTCGGGACTCAAAAGTGCTTGCAATAATTCATGTAACATTTAATAGAAAAATTACAGAAATAAAACTGCATGTTATTTGCATTCTCATCCTTAGGAAGGGGAGGGAGGCAGTAATTATAAATACTTTGCCTACTTGAAAGCTTATGGTTTGTTGTTGTTTTTCTTTTAAGCAAATTCTGGCCTACATCTTTGAAAACGAAAAAGAATAGTGAAATGATAAAAGGAAGAAATGGTGACAAGATTGGAGTATATGAGAGATAAAAGTCAACAGAGAGAAAGGAATAAAACCAGCCAAAAGTAGAAGCTGGGGAAAGTAGGCAGGAAAAAGCACAGAAACATGAATATGAAGAAACAAAGACTATTACTAAGGCATGGTTCAATGTCAAAAGCTACACAGGTCAAGATGTGTGACATACGCTTGCTTTTGGGGAGCTAGGATTTGCAGATTCAGAGAAATGTACTTCTTCCCTGGAGAGGATTCCAAAGCATACGAGATACGGCCCTGGAGGAATGGGTGTCAAGAGTAAAATAAAAGGAAGGGGGGGAAAATCACATTAGAGGAACAAACGAAGCCAAAAGGATAAAGAACAAGTGTTTATGTTAGCATGATGCCTCCCCAGAAATTAGCTGCCAAAATCTTCTCTCTCCTACTCACCCTTCGCTGCCTGCAACCAGAGATGACTTGCAACACAAGTACCTATTTCCTAGTTTCCAAAACCAAAGGGAACAAAATCATTTATTTCAATTGTGGCAAAAAGATCAAACCATTCCAAGAACACACAGGGTATCTCCCTCTTCAGTGCCAGTTTGACCTTACAGTTCAGGCACACAAGGCACATGCCCAGTTTGAAGATCACTATGCTCCATGTGTACACAAAGGACTGAAACGCATTCCTGTCATTCTGTAAACAGCTGGTTAATGAGGAGTGTCATAACCAAATCAACCAAATAATGGAAGTCACACTCTAACAACTCAAGATGTTACCAACTGATCAATAAATAGTAACTTCAGATTGCTAAAAGAGACACAATTGGGAACTGCTTCAAATAACACTGTTTAATCAAAGAGACTCCCCCTTCTCTTGGTAACGTTAACGACCTCATGCAGTTCAAACATCACAAACGTCACCAATCTCATACTCTTTAGGTTTGCTTTTTAATGAGCCTTCAGGGGATGAGTAGTAATTTTTCAGCGCAAGTGCTTTTTAAAGACTAAAATCTACCTTATTATTATAAAAATGAAATACCACTGCCATCCCCTACTTTGATTTTCCTTGAAAGGAGAGTGCAATTGATGCGAGGATGACTCAAGACCAGTACACACACATACACGCACGGAATTTATATAGTTATATAAAGCCAAAGATTTTTCCCTGCTTCGAGACTTCCAGTTAGCATAAGCACTAATTATGTATCAAAATGCCGTAGCTTGACTAAAAATGTTGTCCGTCACACGTGGTTACACTGCAAATAAGCTCAAAGACACAACAGAAGCTGCAGTGTTCGGCTCTGGCAGGGCACATAGCTCACAGTAGTAATGCAACCAGAAGGTGATGAACAGCTCATCCTGCTTTAGCAGTTCTGAATCACGCAGCTGCAGAGAATATCCATCTCTGAGGGACCAAAGTGTTAAAGCATATAAATAAACTGTAAATGGTGTCTTACAGTCATGATTATAAAACATTCGTTTTGATGCTACACGTGCACCCCGGTACTTGCGGGAGGTCCAGCGCTTGCCTTCAGAGGCTCTGCTGAAGGCGATGAGACCGCACACAGGTGCAAGCGTGAGCCCACATGGAAAAGCTTTCCAAAACCAGGCCTGATCTTGGCAAGCAGAGTAGAGTGGCACCCAGTCCTGATGCAACACTATCAGGTTACACCTTTAATACCTCTCTAAAACCAGGAAAGTAAACACACTTGCAGTACATGGATACCATCATTGACCGTGTTATTTCAGCTACTCAAAAGATGTTCAAGCAGTTTCACCACGTCTGCAGAAGATTTACAATCAGTAAATCCCTCTAAAGTAATCTGGAGTCCACTAAAGACCATTCATCCGCTGAGTTCACATATATGCTTAGCCACCAGCTACCTGCTGTGCATGTTTACCTTTTTTACTCCCACCAATACGTTAAGACACTCTACATTTCACTGGTACAATTTAGGGTTTGCTAATGCCACTGTATTCTTCCTTGAAGACTCCAAGTAACGAATGACCGTTGTTGTTCAACTGTATCACTCACCAAAGCGAACAGAATTTCTGGAGGCAGTGTCAAAGCTTATAAATAATAGTTCCTATTTCAGAGAGTAGTATGAGCCGCATATGCATTTTGAAGATTTTTTTTCCTGCCACAAACCACAAATCAGGCTACAACAGTTTAAAACAGGTAAAGTAAAGTAGCATTCACTCCTTAAAAAGAAAATAAGTTATTACTTCAGCAAGTATTTTGGCACCATGAGCACCTCTTTACTTGGTGCTCTTAAAAAAAAAAGTAATTGTTGAACTTCAGTGTTCACATCAAGTGTCCAATTCTTTACTGTCATGCATAGTTAGTTTAACCACTCCAACCTAAGTGCAAAAATCAGTATATTTGATTTGCTGTCACTGTTTGTTCACCTTACATAGATGAAAAGGACTCCAGAGTAACAGATAAAAAAGCCTTAGGAGGACACCAGAAGCTTGCTTAAATAAATCCCGAACTCCAGAACAAACATAGCTTTAAGCTAAGACCAAACTCACATACACAGCATCATCACAAACAGAAAGTAATGCTGTTACCTAGTGGTGGAAAGCTAGGTACATGCAAAATTGTACAGCACTTTTTTTTTTTTAACTAACTTGGAATTCTCACCTACAAGCTCTTAAATGACCTTAGAGAAAAAACTGGCCAAATTCATAAACTAATGAAAGACGTTGCTTTTCTTGCATTCAGTTCTGCGACAAAAGGTCAGTATTTTTACACCTGCCAGTTCTGATTCCCAGCAGAGGACATGACAGGCAAGAAGCTGCATCATTTCCTGACCACCCCAAACCTGCTGTCTTACACTCCTGGTGCAACGCCAGCAAGAGCTGGAAACCTGTGGTACGAAGGCACTACAACCTTAATCTTCGAACATCAGTTCTCCAGAGAGCACGATAACCAAAACAGAATTGTGTGTCCCTCACTACCTTACTAGATCATATTTTCGATTATATAAACCAGCATTAGCTGAATTCAGTCAGCATTCTCTGTGACACCTGGATAAATAGGTTTACTTTGCTTTCAGGCAGAAAATAAATAACTACAGGAAGAGAAGGAAGATATGAAGACTTCAATGTCACTTACTCAAATGCAAAGAAGAGTCCGCTGGTGACCAAGATGAGAACAAGAGTCAGGTAGAAGACTCCAGTCTGTCGAGCCATCATGATCCTCCCATTGCAGAAGAATTTGTTTCTTCCAGGAAAAACCTCCCATTTTCTCTTGGGAGCCGATTTCTTTTTCTTATGGGGAGACTCCATGGGAGACGAAGAGCTGTGTGTGCTGATCTGACTGTATTCACAGTCTTTCATGGGCCCACTACCACCTCCAGGAGTCATCAAGAGACAGTGAAATGTGGGGAGAACCCCACCAAAAATATATACAATATACGTATGTGCAAATATTCTTCCGACCGAGATAACCCTCTCCACCAGCCCCAGTTAATGTAAAAAGCAAACAAGAAGCCGGAAAGTCTGCTACCAGGCCGGAGGGAGGTGCACCATGCAGCCACCGGCGAACTCCTCGGCAGCCCCAGCTGTCAGGTCAGAACCGCTCGGAGGATCCTTCCTTCCTCCACCAGTCACACAACCACCATGTAGGGCGATCCTTTTTAAAACAACTTATCACAAAACAAGACCAAAAAAATGTAATTATAAAGCAGTCAGGCTGTCCAAAAAAAACAGTCCTTTTTTTTTTTTTTTTTCAAGTTTCTTTTCAGAAGGGAGGGGTTTTCTCCTTCCCACGCACAGCCCGGGCTCTCTCCGAGGGTCAGGAGGCTGGCCAAGGCAAGGTTCAGCGACCGAGTCCCTCATTCACGGAGATTTGTTGTAATCCTCCTTGGCGCAGCTGATTTCACTGCTAAAAATGACCATTCCCAAAGCGTCCCCTCGAGAGACAGCGCGACAAACCATTAACGGGGGGGAACAGAAAAAAGGGAGAAAGAAAAGCAAAGCCAGAGAGAGACCAGGCGGCTGCTGCTGCTGCTG
>VZRW01002925.1:0-27198 GCA_013398125.1 Aegotheles bennettii
ATCCATGCTGACTACTCCCAATCGCCTTCTTGTACCTTTTGTGTTTGGAAACAGTTTCCAGGATTATTTGCTCCATCACCTTCCTGGGGACTGATGCAAGGCTGATTCTGTGAAATTGGAAAGAAATTAGAACAAAATTATACTTACCTAAATTCTGAGGGTGTTGTGTTATTTTATATGTAAGGGATAGAATGGTTTTGATCTGAATCTCTTCTAGGTAGAGTTTGTTTCTTTCAAGAGCAGAAGGCAGACACGAGATTCTTTATTGTTTTTGTTGTTTCTTTACAATGGAACATTTCCTACTGTATATTGAATTTCTGGATGAGTGTTTTGGAAATGAATGGTAATGCCTGAACTTGGCACTGGATATATGGTTTTCATCCAAGCCTCCTAGGAAAGCTCTGCCCATGCCATACAATTCTCATTTATACATTTTCTTGCTATTCCAACCATGGCTGTATCTGCAAACCTTGCTAATGATTCTCCATCTTCCAATGTAGAAGCATCTGTTATTTCCTCCGAGATTAGTTGTACCAGATAAATTTCATCTGTAACAAATGGAAAGAGATGAAGGTTTTTTTTCTATTCTTTCTTCACTTGTGCCTCTATTTTTTGTGTGTTCAAGTCCCTCACCAGCTGCATTTCTGCTGTATGCAATGTTCAGAGACTTTTTGAGCAGCATGATAGCCTCAGCATAATGCCAAGGCTTCAGAGAGCCAGTCCTGTTTGAGCTGAGAGTCCTGCTCTTCAAAGTAGTTTATCAACTGTAAAAATAAAGCTGGATCAAAAAATCGTTTGATTGTCAGAGCTGATTTGATACCCTGAGCTTTTGGTTTGCTAAGGAATTGTCATCTTACAGGATAATTCTTTAACTTGCTCATTACTTGACTTTTGATGAATTCTTATTTTAAAATTTCATGTATGTTTTGTTCTTAAACTTAGTGGCTGTTAGTTATTTCATGTTGTTTTTTTAGTTATAACTGAACTTCAGGATCACTCACAGACCATATGGTATTGGTTTTGCTGTCTGAATAGCTTCTGCAACCTCCCGTGTCATCACATATGTTTACTGCTCTCGAATGTATGCATGAATAAAACTGTGTATTCTTAGGGTTTTTGCCGACCTGGGTGTTTGTACATACTCATTGTCATGATGTTTACCCTGTTGTACTTCTCTTGAGAAACAACAGGTCTTGGAACAAACAAGAAACTAGAGCAAATTATTTCCCCAGGTACTCTTAAACAAAACTGTAATGTAAGGGCCAGCTTTCACATAAGTAGAAATGTCCCAATACCTGTTTCTCTCCAATCTTATAAATTGCTATATTGAATAGTGCGATTTTTTGTTATCATAGGGGAAAAAGTCCCACGTAATTGTGTAAATAAAAATTTTTCCTGTTTTATGTCTAATGTGATAATTTCATCTCAATTCAAAACATGAAAAATGCTTTTCAAATAGAAACATGTAAAAGGAACCATACTTAGCTGTTCCTAGGAAGATACAAACTAGCAGACAGTGAGTAGTGTAAAGAAAAATTAATAAATATTTCTCAAATATATTTTTGCTGTATGATAATTTCAGGTCAGTTCTTAATGTTATTAGGCAATACTCCATTTAGTATCAGTTTAAATGAGTAATAATTCTTTCATGTTGAAGTGTCTTATAAGGGGAAAAATCTGTTTGTCTCGTGTTACTGTTCTTTGCAAAAGCTAGAAAAGTTATAAAATCGTGATAGACCTAAGGAAACTGATGTAGTTTTACAAATTGAGTCATTTATATTGACATCGTGTATATTGATAGGATTCTATAAACCTTCCTGATTACTTGTGAGGTAACTGTATTCCTGTAATAGCCACTTTCTCACCAAGATTTCATGCCATATTAGACTCTGAGATGGCAGTATTAAATTTTTCCTATTCCATTTAATGTGTGAAATATGTTGCTTATGTCATCTTTTTCTGTGTAAAAGCAAACTTCCATACATTTGTGTTAACTCTGAGTTCCTCGTATCTGGCTACAAAAGCAATGGTTTATGCCATTTTCAAAGCTAATGGGAGGAGAGTGGGGGGGAAGCAGAGGCATTAATAGCATCAACAAACAAAATTCCTAATAGGCTAATGGCAGAGCGGGTGTAGATGAGTTGTTCCCTTCGGTCTAGCGGTCAGCATAACAGCAGCTAAACAGGATGTTGATTCAGATAGTCATTATCTCTTGCAGAAAAAAAACCCAAAAAAAACCAAACCAAACAAAAGCTGTTGCTGGTATTGGGACGCCAACTCACTGTTCGTCGTGCCTGAGCCCAAGTGAAGAGTTGCTGAGCTTGACATTGAATTCAAGCAGCTGTGTCAGTGCTGTAAAAGCAGTCTCTGGAGAAGAGCCGTTTTATTGTAATGCTGCTGTATGCATCTTTTGGCAGTTTTTAGTGGGAGAAGGACTTGTTGACATTTCAAAGGGGGGAGAAAGGAGGAATAGGGAAACAACAGCAACATCCCACGGTGACTGTGCGTGACATCTAGGTGGGAAGAACAACAGGAGGAGACAATTTTCAGCACTAAAGGCTAAGAAGAGAAAGTTAATGAAAAGCTAAGCATTCTCTGACCTTCTATGACAATTTTACACCCAGCTGCACTTGCAGCAGGGAAACTGCTGTCAAAAATAAATAATTCCCCTTCTTCCAACCCTTGGCACTCCAAACTTGCTCTAAGGAGGGATACTTTGAGGGAATGAAGCTATTAAATCAGGAAACCTAACTAGGGTGTCAAAAATTCTCTTCCTGATTGCCAGGAAGATCTAACTGGAACAGAGCCAGCAGGAAACCTTCCTTCTGAAGACCAGTATGAGCTTGGCAACAGGGTGTATTCATTGTACTAATTGTTTTTTGTCTGTTTTCAAACGAAAACTGCATTTCAGACAAGGATCTGAAAATTGGTGTTGTGTCCAAGCTGATCCTGCTAGGATACGCATCTGTCAGGAGTTTCTTTTAATCCTCTTCACTCTCTTATCTTCTGGATTCAACTCTCCCATGCTTTTCCATTTTTAGAAAGAAAAACATTTCATCATTTCTTCTCACATCTTCAATGCTCTTACTCTTTCTAGATCTAGCCCTGTCTATTTATTCCTTCTTTTGGTTCTTCAGCACATACTTCTTGCATCCATATGCCAAGCAGTAGATCAAGTCAGACCATCCTGGATGGTTTCTGAGTGAAAGGGGAGGATTGGAGTTCTTCTGACAGTAGTAGTGTCCTTCTGCTTTTTGTGCCTGATTGTCTCAGAGATTGAACTTCTCACCACATGGAAACCAGTGATGTCAGGCTATGTCTGAAATATGACCTTATACACAAACTCATTGGTCCTAAAATGCTGTATTTAGAGTATGTCCTTCTTTAAGGGTCTCGGCAAGATGGCAGTTCTCTGGTCCTACAGAGACTAGTTTTCTTCAGGAAGAATCTCTAATCAGCACACGAGGATGAGAAGAGCCTCTCTTGCTTCGTATATTTCTTCCCCTGAAATTGCCTTTATATACAATGCAAAGCTAGAAATATCGTGTGCCTTGAAGAATGAAAACTTACACACCGAGGTAAGGGACAGAAGGAAAGGCAGTATTGGAATAGCACCACCTGGTGACACTTTTCTATGGTAACTGCAACTCTGTGAACTCGGGAACAGCCCTGAGCTTTTCTGTTCTGTTACCAAAATATCTCGGACCTATTAAATGAAGAGTCTGATTTCTACATGCGGTTGCCAGGACTTAGTAGCTTCCATTAGCAGCCATATGAATTGCTCTCCTCCTGTGCTCATTAGGGAGAGTGGAACATTGTGAAAATGTCAACCAAATGGTGGTTACTGTGCAGAATTTCTTACAGCTTTCTTCTCTTTCTTACCCCATCCTGTTATTCTGGATAATGCCTGGTTTTCCAACTTTTTTCTTACCACATAGATACCTGGCCAGGTGTAGAATATGTAAACCAGAGTGAAAATAAGTAGGTCATGCTGCTTATTTATTCAGTCGGGTGTTAATATGTTGATTTGGCAGTTTCATTCCTTTCTCATCTGCTGTAATATGTATTATTATCACAGCCTGTAATTCAGATGCTCTGTCATTTGAACTTTATTAGCTGAGATGTTGCCATGCTTATTTTCTAGTACACTTGGCAGATTTCATAGTTATCATGTAGTTTTCAAAGGTTTTTGGTCAGTTATCAGCCTGCAAGAATCAATGTGGCAGAAGCTATTATGAGCAGGCTGTTGCAGTTTTTGGTATCTTCAGCAGCGGTGCAGTATGGACAAAAGTAGACATGACCATTTCCAGAATTCAGAGACCTTTCTGTGGCCAGTTAATCTGAGAAAAGAGCAATCTTGGAGCTTTCTGTACGACAGAAAGCAAAACCGGAAAGAGTTCAGCCTTATATCTTAAATAGTGCATCCTATAATTGAATATCTGATATTCTTTAGATAGCAGCAGTAAGAGAAAGAGGAGTAGGACTGAATCTCAAATGCACTGAAAGAGCTGCATGTTGAGAGCCTGGGACTGGGATACAACACTGATTCTGTTAATGAATGATACTCCTCTGTAGAATTTATTCAAGGAGCTGTGTACAGTTTGCTTCCACTGCTTGTTCAAGCCAGCCAGATTTTTCTTGACCAAGTATATTTGCGTTTATGGCAGTTAATGCAGGTTAATTAGATATCAAGATCGTAGATTAAGCTGTGGAGAGCCTCACAACTACAATTGTTGCAGAGGTGCTACAGACTTGCTCTTCTGCTGTTGTGAATGACTTCTACAGACTTGAGGTGTATTAGGGAATGTTCTCGGGACAGTCTTCTCTTTAGATCTTGACTGAGGCTTTTGAAAACTGGACGCATTCTCATCTGCTGAAAGTGCGTCCCACACTTTTCTTAGGACGAGTCTGTGAATTTGGTAGATGTCAGATGGTATCCATGTAGAATTTGCCCTGATGTTTCAAGCCTACATGTATGTATTGCACTGTTAAGTCTTGGTGTCTCAGATTTAAATGAGTACTGCTAGGATAAAAAAGAATGTGACTGATGGTGTTGCAACACCATGGCACCAGGGGCCTACATCTCAAGTGGGAATGGGCAGAGGATGTTTAACAAGTCACCTTGTATGTGCTGCCTGTTAATTTGCGTAATATTTGCATAGCAGGATGTTGATGCAGTTCCATAATACCAGCCTCTCTCTAGATGGGCTCTTTTGAAATGTAATATTAATAACACATTCTCAATTCAAATGTCAAGTAATGCAATTAAATATGGAGAGATTTCTGATGTGTCCAGAAGATGGAGATACCCGGAAATCATTATTGTTATCATTTAATATATTAGTTTCCTCCGTAGATACTCAGCCTTCAGTGTTCATGTCTTACCCTGTAAGTTTCATATTAAGGTGTCTTAATTCTCAGCGAAGCCAAGAAAGGGATAATTCAAACTATAATTAGTTTATATGAATCAAAGGCTCATTTGTGTTTGGAAGTGATTTGCAATGAACTCTGTTCTTAATTTCTTATGCCACTATCAAAGCAGCATGGAGTTCTCAGTAACTTTGCTCCCAAAATATTGTGTACTCTCAGTATCAGGTATATCCATGGAACATGTTGAACTACTTGCCCCAGGAATCTCTACTTAGTTCATTATCTTTGCTTTTATTCTAGTTATTGGTATTTTTTTCTTGCTGTTCTTTATTATCTTTTTTTTTTAACTGATTAAGGAGAATAATTGCTTTTTTGTGTCTGTACTATTTAGCTGTTCTGATAGAGAAAGAATACACTATAAGAGAAAAGGGTTGTACTGATAATACCCACTACAAGATACTGCTTGTAGATTTTCAGCCCACAAGAGGTCACCAGTTTCCCTGTGGCTTTTGCTGTCAGGAACTGTGTATTTGCCCTGTGTAGTGCTTACTGCTGCATACCGATGTTCTTGTGGTCCCTTACCACATTGATTATTAAGAACACAATAACAAAGCACATTAAATGTTGCCATTCCTATGCAATGTACATGTATACAGCATCAGAAACTGTCCAAGGAGGTACACAGAGGAACTAAACCATCTTGATTTATCCTTAGGCAGAAATTCAGCATCCTGTTTGTTGAGTCTCAAACTGCTGTCCTTCCTTGTGGGCTTTTTTGGCATTCCCAGTACTATTGGTTGGTAGATGCACTTGAAAATTATTTTCCAAGACCTAGGCATTCTGTGAAGAAAGACATTAATTTGAAAGCCCTTGACATCATAAAGCAAGTAATGACTGCCAGCTTGTTCGGCTTTTTTCTCTTCCCTTTACACCCCAGATAAACTGACTGACCTTAGCACATGTGCTGTCAGGTAAGCGTAGAACCAAGCAGACCACATGCATCTGCTGTCTTTGGTGCAACCACTCAAGTCCATGCCAGTACCGTGTCCCAAACTTGGGACTTCTCTGCAGGGGAGGCCTGAGCACACTTGCTACATGTCTTGTGCTCACACTTCCCTTTGCCACCAGCAAAGTGTGCTCCCACCAAGATGGCAATAGACAGCCCTGAGGTTGGTGCTGCCTGACTATGGTGTAGCTGACCCACAGGCAGGACTGCCAGATGCAAAGGTTTGGGTTAAAGCACAATGTGCTCCTGTCTAGCGTGAATATAGAGGCTAGCAGAGCTTCCAGAAATTTCATTCCCTTGCCCTTCTGTGAAACTTGCCATGGAAAAGCTGATACAGGCTGAGTATGAGTGTGATGATCTGTTGCTGTTTATTTTTTGTGCCTGCTAGGAGCTAGGTGGGGATCCAGGCAAAATGAGTTACATGTATTAATTACTTGCAGTCTAAATTCCCCCTCCAAACATTGACAGCCGTCTGTGCTGGGTAGGAGCTGCAACCCTGCCACCAGTTAATTATATTTCTCATCTTTATGTGGGGGGTTTGTCCTTCTTTCTGCTTTTCCCTGTCTCTTGATGTCAGTGTCAACCTTGTCTCCTCTCTTCCCAGGTGTGCCAATGCTGTTTGTTATCCTCTGGGGAACAGTCAAGTACCTTTATGAAGATGAGGGGTTGGTTTAGTTCTGATTTTTCTAGCTATTTGTGCTGTATGTGTGCACCAGCAGGTCATTGTTTGCTTTTTGTTCGGTGTGGTTTGCTTTGGCAATGTGCTGAAACCTCACATAATTGCTTTTGTTTTGTGTGAAGGTCTTGCATAACATTTCAGAAAGGAGCATACCTTTCTTTCTGATCAGAATTTTCTGCATGTCTGAATGAATCTGTCTTCTTGCAGGTCAGGGAAAGGTATGTTTTGTTTTTCTGTAGTTACAGTATCAACAGTAAAAGTCATCATACCCAACCAAGACCACTCATGATGCTGTGCCTTTGGCAGTAGCCTTTACAGTGATGCTTCAGAGCAAGGCAAAAACCTCCCACAGGATTCTGCCTGCGATTTGTAGTGGTTAGCTTATGCCTAGCAGCAGAGATGTGATTGCCTGTTCTTGTTTAACCTTCCATTATTTAGATCTTCCTAAAATAAAGGCACATTCTCTGTCTCCTTACGTTAGTCTTGCTGAAGTCAACCATAGCACACACAAGACTGCTGCAAAACACAAAATACTTTTTTGTCCACTTTTACCATAGTAGCTGTTCTGAAAAATTGCCTCTATAAAAAAAAGAAAAAAGGGACGAGAGTGGCTGCTTCTTCTTAATGACAATGGCTGCCTGCAAATATTTGCGTAGTTTTCTGTGTGATGAAAGAAATAACTTTATGCTATTTCCTTTTTATTCTAAACATACTATTTATTGAGTCTCCCTCTTACTTAGTTTCCAAACAACCCAGCTAGGGTTCTTTTTTCTTTTTTCTTTCTCCCTAGCCAGACACAATTCTTGCTGGAGAGATGCTGCAATGTTGAAAATTCAGTGTAGTCAGAGCCACCCCCAGACTTTTTTCTGGTGTTCATGAGTATTAAGAACTTTTTTTTAGTGTCTTTCGTAGTACGGAACAGGTTCAGACATAGCTGGCCTTTTCTGGCTTCAGCAGTGTTAGGTTTTTCTGACTTTCTGTTTCAAGGTTGACTTGATAACATTTTGTACCAAGACAGTGGCCGTGCTGATGCGTTGCAAGTTTTGTTGAAATTATCAAAGTATTGAGAACATGCAGCCTGTGAGCAGGCGGCGTTCCATGGGTGTATCTTCCCATTGGTGGAGAAAATGTATTCAAAGTGCTCGTGCTGAGCCTCCTGCATTATGTGGTGCCCAGAGCTGATCTATGTTTTCTATTAAGGAAGACTGTCACTCTCTGCCTTCAGCGGACCTTAAAAGGGGTAATTTGGCATTTATTGGATTTTCTAAATCTTGTATAAATATTTTTAAAATACAGCAATAAATAACCACGTGCAGCAGCTTCTCTGAAGGGCAACATTTCTGTGCCTTGGGCGGGCATTTGCTGGAGCAGTGAGGGACATCTTTCATGCTGTTTGCCATAGTGCTGTCACCATGGATGTGCAGCGGGCTGTAAATTTCATTTGTGACTTAACTACTTCCCTGGCTATGAGGAATAACTGGAAGTAAACGTGGTCAGGTCTGGGAATTTGAGGCAGTCCTGTGAATGTAGCCATTTGAATGAAGGACTGAAGCCTGCAAGACTCTGCGTGCAGACTGGCTCCTTCTTTCCTTACACGTGCAAGTGTAAACTCCTTTAGAAAGCAGTTGCTATTTTAAAAGTGAGCTATTGACAAAGACTTTGTCTAGATTACAAATAAAATTAAAGGCAAGCCATGCCTCTTAGTTATTAGACTGTGCCTAAAGAGCTGATGCTTATACGTCTTTGTTTCTATCTGCAATTAATTACGGGAGCAAGACACAGCCTACAATCTTTTTGAAAAATGGAGCTGTTCAGCTGTACCTTTTCAAGGTAAAAAAATTAGCGTTTTCATTTTTAGAAAAAGAATACAAGATTGGTAAGCAAAGGCAGAAACCTCCTGGTCGCATTTGTTTCACTGGACCAATTCTCCGTTCACTGCTCTGAGGCCGTAAGTTGTCAAGCATCTTCTGAGTGGAGCTGGGCAAGCTGTAGGCATAGACCCAAACACAATAGATGTTGGTGTATTTATCAGTGTAGCAATCCCAGAAAGCACAGATGGACAACAAATCATGTACCAATCTATCAATTTTATTTTCTGGAGACTTTAATAGCCATGACACTTTAATTGGGCCGTAACGGCGTTTTTATTGCACATATTTTTATAAATTTAAAAGTAGCTAGAACTGCTTTGTGCCACAGGAAGCAAACTAATAAACACAGAAATGTAGCAGAGTTAATGTTAAGAATAATTTCTAAGCCTCTGTCATTATCAGCCTCTGCTTCCACTGCAGCTAGTCAGAATATTAGAACTCCACTTCCAGTCATGACTTTTATCCTGCTGGTCTTGGGGGGTTCAAATAAAATTAATTTTAAAGGCTCCACGAATCTGACTCCTAGTCATGTGTACCAATTAAGAAGTTCTGTTACTTAGATTCCAGCTCAGGTATGCTGGCTGCACATGATATGTACACCTTTTTTTCTCCAGAATCTAAAATACAATTGAATTGTAGGTTGTGGAGCTGCTGGTTGCAATAGTGTGCTTGTTATATGTATTAAACTGAAATTGAAAGGAAAAATGAAATCCTGAGCTCTTGTTGGGCTTGCAGTACCTGCAAGGGAATATGGAATTGCTACAGCCAAACTGCTTCACTTTTCTCTCTAGTATGTGAGTGCACATGAGTGTGTTGTAGCACGGATCCCTATCACATCCTGCACTACTGGCTAGTTTCTCTCTAGGTGACTGTCCCATTACAAGGCTGGGGAGGGTTTGCTCTCCACCGACATCACCCAAGCTGAAGTTTCAAGAGCCTATTAAGAAACCTTAAGGAAAATTGAGCATATATATATTTTGGCAGGTGAGATTTGGAGATGAAGAGAAATTTGTTTTGTGAAGGAGCCTATATGTTGTGTAGTTTACGTTTCGCAGCCTGTGTAGCGCAGCAGCCTGCTGGCTTTACTGATGACTTGCTTTTGAGTAATGCTGAGCAATATGGCAGGAGGCTAACAAAGTTATTTAATGGAAATATTAAGAATGCTGTCGCTGCAGCAAGTGAAGTGGCATGTGAATACTGCCCCAAAACCTGGGCCATTGTGCACACACGTGGCCCGTCATACAGTGAGGGTGACTGACTGTGGCCAGGGTGGGAGATACAAGATGCATAACCCCCGCCCCCAGTGTAAAGTTCACCTTAAACCTGTTATACCAAACTGTGGCTTTCAGACATCACTTTTCTTGTGATTGTTCTCCAATATTGGTCAAGGACACAGGAATTTAAAAGCTAAAATGAGACTTATGGGGAGAAGAAAGTATTACATTGCCTGCAGCAAGTTACTTATTTGGCAGAGGGGTCAGCTGGCCAACAAAAGTTGGGAACTATTGTTCCCGTCTTTGATTTTACTTGCTTATAACTTTTAAACCACCTTTTGGGGCTGAAACCTGTACATATACACTGAAGGAGCCAGAGTTTGCTGCCTTAATTGCTTTCTTCTGGTTGAAATTATTAGGTCCTTTTTGAAAATAAGAACAAATTAAATAGATGACTGATCTAAATATTGATATGAGAAAAGTGATGGTCGGTATTGGGATAAAGAACTAACAAACAGGTAAATAATATGACCTGACATTGGAGACTGAAGAATAATAAAAAATAATGCAGAAAGAGGAGGATAGGAACTGTGCAGGAAAGGTCTGGCTCAGATTCTCCCCCATCTCCTTTCATCCACATGACAAATTTGACCTTGGTTTTAATGGAGTAAATCTTCACAATTAACTGATGATAATTCATAGCAAATTGCGGAGGAGAGCTAGCCATTAGTGGGCAAGAAAGGCCGGTGAGTAGTATCCAGTTGGATTATGATAGCTGCAATAGTGCAAAGCATTCAGTGTTTCTAAGAAGCAACTGCATCTGTTTCCATGTGAGCATGATGTGCTTTCCTGGTATCTAGTCCTCAGTATTGTTTTCTATCTGCATCTCTGTGACAGAGTGAAAAGCAGGAGATTTTAGTAATGTACTGAAACTTTTTCTTCTCGTCTCCTTCTTTTTGCCATCTCTTCCTAGTTGCTGGTCCAGAAACTACAACATGAATTACTGGCTGATCATCAGACTGCCCATTCTCATCGCCATTGGGGTGAGTATGGGATGCGTGCAGCAAGCTGGTAGATTTCCATGAGAACAGGATGTGCTACAGTACAAGGAGCAGATGTGCACGTGGCTGTTGAGCATGTCCAAAGGCTAATAACCTTTGAGGGTATTGACATTTTCATGTGATTTTATGAAACCAAATTGGTGTCTGTCACTGGAATTCCCAACTAGCATTTTCTTTGTTTAATTTGGCCACACGCTGTCATGTCGTAGTGGCAGCACACGATAACAAAACAGCATGCTGCAGCAATCCAGTTAACTCCCCCTGTGTGCAGAAAGCTATGGTACAGGGGCTTAGAAGGTAATATTACACGTACTGGGCTACAGAAGAACAATAAATTTTGTGGCATTGTGGAGAAATGGCATGTTCTTCAGCCACAGTGCTGTGTCACTATCAGACCTCTGGACAAGGCAAATGGAACAGCCCCACACCTTCACTGTATCTCACTCCCCAGAGATGGAGGTACGCTCCCCTGCTTTGTTTAGTGAACTGCCTGTGTTTTCAAAAGTGAATTGACTATCCACAGAGGAGGTATTTAGAGCACAATTCCTTAGCAAGTAGTTGAGTTCCATGGCAAATTCTGCAGCTGCAGAGTAGCAGGATGCACAGGAACCTACACATGTGTACACAATGTATATGCTTTTTTTAACATTTATGAACATGTGTTTCTTGATGATGATATAAATCCTTCTTTTGTTTTTCCAGGTAAATTTCCTGATCTTTATCAGAGTTATATGCATCATCATCTCCAAACTACAGGCTAATTTGATGTGCAAAACTGACATAAAATGCAGGTATGTCTTACGGTGGTCTGACACTTTCTGTGCGGGGTGAAATGGAAGGTGCAAGACGAGGTGCATGAAAGGAGTGGATTGACAAAGGTGGTTAAAGATCACAGGCCTTGAGTAATGCACAGGTGTGGCGTCACACATTGGCATGACTGCTTGGACAGTCAGTCCCCAGAAAAGCCTCCTGGTGAAACCAGGGCAGGTGTTACACCTGTATTATAGATAAACACAAGGCTTGATCTCTCAGTTAGTCACTTTACAGTCTTCCATAATACTGGATGTATATTAACTAAGCAGATATTTTTTTAAATACTTGCAGCATATGGAAGTGGTGGATTTGAAGGTCCTTGAGTGTGTCCAGAGGAGAGCAAAACACTGGTGAAAAGGTTGGAAGTTATGGGGAGCAGCTAAGGACTTTGTGCTTGTGTAGTCTGGAGAAAAGGAAGCTGAGGGGTGAGCTTATTGCTCTCTGCAGCTTGCCAACGAGGGGTCGTGGAGAGAGAGGTGCTGAGCTCTTCTCTCTGGTATCCAGTGACAGGATACGTGGGAATGGTTTAAAGCTGCACCAGGGGAGGTTTAGACAGAACATTAGGAAGCATTTATTTAGCAAGAGGGTGGTCAAATGCTGGAATAGGCTTCTTAGAGAGGTGATCAATGCCCCAAGCTTGTCAGTGTTTAAGGGGCATTTGCCCTTAATAGCGTGCTTTGAGGTTTGGTCAGCTCTGAAATGGTCAGGCAGCTGGACTAGATGATTATTGTAGGTCCCTTCCAACTGAAATAGTTTATTGAATCCTAATTTGAAAAAAATAAGTGTTAGAAACAAAAGCTTTAACTTCAATGAAGATCAAGATGGGTTATTTTGAGTGTTACTCTTTGTTCTTCTTGTCCATTGTTATTGGGACAAACTATAAATCTTGAATTCATAGGATGTTTCAAAAGAGATGTCAGGGTTGTCACAGAACTGTTCAGTTTTTATTTTGCAGACTTCACCCTGTCCATGGTTGTATTCTTCCTGTTATTTAGTCACCTTGATAAGATTCATGGTCACATCCTTCATTTCTGCATCTTGAAGAATACTTTTGTATTGCAGTCTGAATAATAATGTAGAAACAACAAGCTAGCTATTGAATTAACCAGTGTGGAGCTACATGCTGTGGTAGCTGGACTGATACTGGCAGTTGACCTAGCTAGTTTGAAGTTGGGTATTTCAATGCTGCAGCCTTCTAAGCTAGACACAGCATGTATTTTGGGGCATTCTCATGAGAGTGTAGTTGCTTTGTATGTTACCTACCTTGTTTACCTCACATGAAATTTTGGAAATCCTAATGCTTGTTTAGAGCTCAAAACAAAGAAAAGGACTGAAAAATGAGCTGTAGGCTTTGCTTTCATGCCTACTGTTTTTTTGAATATATGTGACCTTTATTTGCCAGGCTAAAATTTGCAGTGGTGAAAGGGGGGATTTTCCATTTCTGATGGTTGAAGCTGTTTAAAAGTCTGGCTGTAAATTTATCCTGTCGATGGAGAAAGCCCTTGCCCTCATGACTTCTGCAAGCAGCATGAAGGTTTGATGCAGATGAGCCATTTTTGAGGTGCATGTTCATTTGTTTCTTCATGTTGCATGATCAAAAATCTGCTGTGTAAACAGGAAAGTTTTATCAGAAAAGGATTTACCCAGCAACAGAACTTTCTTCATTGATGAAGACTTAGCGGTTTGTCTGGAGGTTGGTGGTTATTGCCAGAAGCTTTGGCGAGGTCTTTTACCCAAAAGAGTTTAGTTCGCTGGTACGCTTCTGATGATAACAAGACCAGTAGTGAAAGATTCACAGAATCACAGAATGGTAGGGGTTGGAAGGGACCTATGGAGATCATCTACTCAATCCCCCTTTGCTAAAGCAGGTTCACCTAGAGCAGGTGGCACAGGTTTGCCTCCAGGTGGGTTTTGAATGTCTCCAGAGGAGACTCCGCAACCTCTCTGGGCAGCCTGTCCCAGTGCTCTGTCACCCTCAAGATAAAGAAGTTTTTCCTCATGTTTAGATGGAACTTCCTGTGTTCCAGTTTGTGCCCTTTGCCCCTTGTCCTGCCACTGGGCACCACTGAGAAGAGTCTGACCCCATTCTCCTGACACCCACCCTGTAGATATTTATAAGCATTGATAAGATCCCCTCTCAGTCTTTTCTTCTCCAAGCTAAACAGACCCAGGTGTCTCAGCCTTTCCTTATAAGAGAGATGCTGCAGTCCCCTGTATTCCTGTGTCAGAATTCCACACCCCCCCTTCTTTTCTGCTCAAAGGCACTGGAAAAATTTTGGGTGGAGGGAGGATGAAACTGCTATGTTGAAATGTGTTATTTTAAACAAGGACCAGTCTAGGCGTCCTAGAATGTCATTAGCTTAGATACATTTGTGTACAGAAAGGAGAAAAGCATTCTGCTCTCAGGCAGAGTTCTTGGGCACGCTGCTTTCCTTCACCTTTCTCCTGTTGGCCATTCATTTGGCAAAGAGAGAGAGCTCACTGTTCAACATGGCAGTACCTCCCTTTTCTCTACAGAAGGAGTTGTGGAGAAACTTCTCCCCGTGCTCAGGAAAAGGATTTTCTTTAGGGAGGTCTTAATTACCCAGGAAGCCTTTCCACAGGACTTTGCATGGCTTCCTGTTTAAGGCAGAGCTCTGAGAGTAGCCCACCTAGAACATTCATTAAATAAGCTAGGGGATTGCTGTACACCTACACAACTCCCTTTTTTTACCCAGGCGGTGTCTCCAGAGCCAATTCAGCATCAGCATCCCACTTCTACCTCTGTCTCAGGCAGGTGGTGGTGGAGCAGAGCCTCCATCACAAGACTTGCTGGTAAGCTGCTCATTTAAACAAGCCCCCTATCCCCTGATCCAATGGTCTGCCTAGATCCACTGGAGATCTGCATTTCTGCTTACCTGTGTGTGTAAACTGCTTCGTTTCAATAGTTGCTTTCATTCACCATCCCTGGGTCCTTGTGTATCAAGGAGATTGGCAAGCCAGTGGGTGGGCTGACAGGAACCTTGCACTTGGTATGCAGTAACCCCATGCAGCAATACAGGATGGACACTGACTGGGGAGAAAGCAACTTTACAGAGGACCCAGGGATACTGGAGGACAACAGGTTGAAGATGATTTGGCAAGTGTGCCCTTGCAACAGCGTAGGCTGACTGCATACTGGGCTGTTTTAGTAAGGGAATAGCCAGAAGGTCAAGGGAAGTGGCTGATCCACTCCATTCAGCACTTGTGTGACTGCTTCTGGTGCCCAGGTCGAAGCTCTCTGGTACAAGAAAGATGTTGTGTCATGTCCCTTCAGCCCCATGGCACTTTGCATCAGTTTTGCACCAAGCTAGTTCAGGGGCCAGACCAGGTGACATAGAAGGCGGTGCTGAAAACTGGGTTTATTCAGTCTGGAGAACAGAAGATTAAGCAAGGATTTACTTGCAGTCTTCAGCTACCTAATGGTGGTTAAACAGAAGATGGAGCTGGGGTCTTTTTGGAGTTGCACATTGAAAGGGCAAGAGGAAGAGGTCATAAGTTACAGCAAGAGAAATTCCAATTGCATCTCAGAGGTGAAAAAAAACATCATAGTGGTCTAATAAATATAAAAATATCAGAGTGATCTGATAGTGGAAGATGGGCCCAGAGGGTCTGTGGAGGACCTTGCAGATATTCAAAACCTGGCTGAACACAGCCCTGAGTAACCTGCTGTGAACTGGAGTTGGACCAAAGACTTCCAGAGGTCCCTTCTAACTTGATTGATTACATGATTCAGAATAGCAGCCAACAGCCCTACGGCACACAAGATCTACTAAGTACTGGCAGCCCTGCTAGTTGAATGCTTTTGTATCTACTGAATTGTCTCAAGATAGGTTCTTGTGATATGTTGGTAGCTTCTGTGGCCCAGGATAGCCCTATAAACTCCCATGTGATGTTCAGGCACCTTTCGGTGTCCTGTTGGGTGGCTAAGCATGTATGTCTATCAAAAGAGAGTTAGGGACCATTCTTGTGAATGTTTTACTGTGGTTGTATCCCTGAGCATTGCTGTCTCACAGGTGAAAAATGTTATATTTCAGGCTGGTTTGTCTTTTTACCTTTGCTAGCTACATCTTTGAACTTGTCATTTAAATCATGGAGTCATCACTCACTTTAAGACAGTTTAACTGCTTTTATAAAGTGTTCTGCAGTTACAGCTAGTTGCAATGTATTGAAGGTTTAACACGCCACAGAGCTGGGAAGGAATAGCAAGTACTCTTCCCTTTGCCAAGATACTTTTTAAAGATTTCAGTTATTGATTGATTATTTCTTTCAGGCCATCAACAGGGTAGGTTTTAGTCGTCTTTCCCACTTAAAGAATACACAAGAAGAGATCTCAGGTACAAGAAAGCACATGGCCGCCTCCTGAGTTTGGAAGAAGGTTTTCCAGGTGAAATACAGACAGTAGGTGAACAGGGAGATTTGGTCTCAGCAGGAAATAGTCTGCAGTGGAGTAGCAGGGGCAGTTAAAACATGTTGAAACCTAATAAGGTTATTTTGAGGATTTGTTGGGGTTTTTTTATTTCTTCAGGCTCTGGAGAAGGACCCTGTCAGACAAAGTGGTGCAGTGACTTACCAAAGTTGGCAGTGTCAGAAGCAAAACACAGAAACGGTGACTTCCAGTGATCACTGGGATCAACAAAGATCTACTCAGTGGCATTGTTTTTTTTTTCTTTCTTTGTGGTTTTAGGCTGGCCAAGTCTACACTGACTCTGATCCCGCTGCTGGGGACCCATGAGGTCATCTTTGCCTTTATTACTGATGAGCACGCCAAAGGGATGCTGCGCTTTGTGAAGCTTTTTACTGAACTCTCCTTTGCTTCTTTTCAGGTAGCACTCTCATTGTGCCCATGTGGATAAAATATTTTTTTTTGCTGATGTTTGGGGACCTGCTTTCTCTCTCATTCATTACATATTCCTTGTTCTTTATATTTCTCAATTTAGCACTGGATATTACAGCAGAAGGGAAAGTATGAAGACTAATTTTTAATAGCCAACTTAGTGTCACATACTCTTATTTTCAATGTCTTAATTTTACTATAATAAACTGGTATTCCTATCAACATATTAATATCTACTGCCTATGGGACACCTCAAGGCAATAATGAAATTGTCTGTGATTTCCTGTAATTGTATAATGGCATTGTTGAAAGCAAATTTTGTGCTTTCTCCAGTGTTTTTGATACTCTTTGGAAAATCTGTGCTGTGAGAGGTAGCTGTCTACAGCTGCCACTGCATGTGAGGAGAATGTAAGTTTACTGTGATTTTTATTTAGCTGTTGCCTTATGTAAGGCCATTTCAAAAAAGTCTCCTTGTCAAAGGGAATCATTCTTCTAGTTTCCCTGCTCACCCACTCATTCCCTGGTTATCAATTACAGAGCTGTATTTAAGATCACTCATGAATTGTTCAGTCATG
The DNA here is from genome assembly GCA_013398125.1 of Aegotheles bennettii. NCBI lineage: Eukaryota > Metazoa > Chordata > Aves > Caprimulgiformes > Aegothelidae > Aegotheles > Aegotheles bennettii. The sequence goes on from VZRW01002925.1 coordinate 17,445, forward strand.
AAGTGTTTATAATTTGAAAGCAGGTAAAGAAAAAGAAAGGGAAAGGAATCTTTACAAGAAAATAACAGGTTGAAGAAAACAGTAACTCCTTTTTCCTAAGATCATGTGCTTTGAGATATAGTTTGGTCAAACCTTTCCTCTGCCATCAGAGCTGACAGGGACCACAGATTGTCTCAGTCTTTCAGTCTTAGATGGGACCTGCCCATTTGGAGCCTCTAGCCCTCTGCAAGTTTGTTTGGCAAAGCGAGGGAATTGCTCTGCTCACTGCTCTCCTGTTTTTTGTTGATTTCAGGGGCTGATGGTTGCAATTCTCTACTGTTTCATCAATAATGAGGTAAGAGAGACACTAGTTGTTCCAATTTGCCTTATCAGCACCCACTATAGGAAAAGGAAATTGAAAATGGTCTTGAACTGCTAAATTGTCTTTATTCAGGGCTTTTACTTTTTTTACAGACCCTCCTCTGTACAGCTGCACAGGGTAACTCCTCAGACAAATGTTGTTGGAAGGAATTCAGGCAGTATAATTTATGGCCACTATTTGTAGGCATGAAATCTTGCAAGTTGTCTTGCTTGCAACTGTATAGTTTGCACTTCTGGAGCTTTTCTTTTATTAAAAATTATAGCTGAAATTATTAATCTGTCTCATAGTGCTTCATATTTGCTTGTTTTGGTGAAAGTGGGAGTAGAGCCTGTTTCATTCTGAGAACTCAGCTGGCTGGTGAGGTTGGAGAGTCCTCTTGGCTAATGCCCATACAGTTTGGTTTCATTTGGTTTCCTTGTGGCCCAGCTACTTGAAGGCATCATCGTGCTCTCATTTAAACTGAACTTCATGGAACAGTGAGCTTTCCCACAGGTCCAGAAGAAATGTAGCCAGGGCTTTGAGTTAATTGATTGCAAGTACCATCTTCTGTGACTTCTACTGAATCTCAGCCTTGTTGGGGGAAAGAGTATGGTAGTGTTTCAGCATTGCAGGAATCTTTCCTGTTACCTTCTAAGTGATTATTATTGTTCATTCATTCAGCAGCCAGGTTTGCAAGGGAAGCAAACATTACTAATTTGGCAGCACATTATTAAGTTTACTGCACATCAGTGTTGTTTTACACTCATGCTAAATCTACTTTTATACATGACACAGTGATTCAAGATCACCTGTTGAGATATAGGCCTCATCAATGGAAAAATGTTCTACTTGTGTCATTTTGGCCAGGCTGGAATCAACAGAAAAGTAGCAGGCATCCTGAATTAAGCCCTGCAGGAGACTGTTCTCTTTTGTAACTTGTGGGTAAAATTTTGTTTAAGTGAATTTGTTAATTGTATTGCTTACGGAAGTTAGAGGTGGGTAGCAGCAGGCTTTGCTCAAGCATGAATTAGAGAATATTTGTTTACGGCTTAATGTACAAATTTACAGATGTACTTTAATCCTGAAATGCAGCACTGTCTGCTGGTGCATCATGTACTTCCTTTGAGTCACATCCATTCTGCAGCTGCAGCCAGGTTTCTAATGAGTAATGCCCAATAATTTCCTTCATGTGATACAAGGGCAAAGTTACACCATAGCCCAAACTTTATTACAAACTCTGAAACAGGTAGGCTTGTTTCATTTGAAGGAAGTTATTGTGAAGTAGCCTACCTACACTTCTAAGAGCCTACCTACACATCTCTTGTTGCTGAATTCTCTCGCCTTTGTAATGTAACTCATAAAATCTAACCACAATGTGTTCAGCTTCGCAGAAAGATGACAGACAATCTGGGATGAATTATTTTGCTTGTTTCAACTCTTGTTAAAAGAAGGGAGAAGGACTTTGTCAAGCCCAGTCATAAGCATCCATAAAATAAATTCATGTAAAGAGTTTGATTAGGTCAAGTCTCTTCTATTTCTGTCCTAAACTATATGAGATTTTTTTCCTAAACTGTCAGAAGAAAAACAGTTTCTCATTTAGACTATAAGTGCCCAAAGGCTATCCTTGTTTGCAATATTGCAATATAGCTATATTTTTATTTTCGTCTGACTCATTGACTCTTTTTCCTTAGCCAAAGAGAGTGAAAGTTTTTTACAAGTCCTGGTGCCAGATCAAGAGTAGAAATGAAGCTAGAAGTGATAGTAATGTCCTTTTCTAGTATCTACTTATGGAAAAACATTAAAATATGTTCATTTTTCAGTCATATCTCACCTGAAAGATTCTGGATTTTCTCTGATAGTGCTCTGAAGCCAACAGCAGGGTCTCATCAGATTGCCTGTTATCACCAATGTTCTTTGTGAAATGAGCAGGGCGTAACGTGACAGGTTTTTCTGCAGTTAGTGTTGCTTTCTATAAAAAATATTCTAAACCACAGAGATGCTACCTCTTTCCACCAGAATTAGTTTAAGCTGGTTCAGGATTCATTCTCTGTAGTCTTGTTTCTACTTTTTGCATCCTTCCTGTCACACTGGAAGTACACTTCACTCTCTTCTATCTTAAAGAATCTGCCCTGACTCCAGGACTCCTGATTTTTTTAATTACATTCCAATCTTCCCTTTTAATTTCTTTTCATTCTCCATACAGCCTCTCCATTGAGCTCCTCCACCAGCCATTGCATCCCATTTCAGACCTACTGTCCTTTCACCATGATTTGCTGAGGTATTTTTTTGCTAAAGTTTAACTTCTTTTGTAATCAGATTCCAGATTCACTGAGATGCACTCAACATCCTTGCCCATTAGCTGCATTAAGCTCAGTCAGCTTCTGTCTGAAAAGTCTTCTCCACCTTCAACCTCCATGACCATCTTTTCCAAGTTCTTATATCTCTTCCCTTTCTTTTTCAAAATACTTCACATGAAAATTTTCCTTTTTCCCCATTCTCGTGGGAGCTTTGTTCTTGATTCCCTTTTCCCTGTACAGCTTGTTTCTGGGGAATCTTATCCACACGTGGAAGTTACTAGACTAATTATTTTGCTGAAAGATCTGCAGATCTGCTTCTGTGCTCAAGAACTGCCTCTTTACAAAATAAATCTTAACCTCAGTCATACATTCACAGCTGTCTAGTCAAAAACTCAATTCAACATGGGCAACAGAGCTACTCCTTACCCTTTTCCTAACCTCTGGAGAGAAAAAATAATACTATAATACTCTGTCATTCAGACATATTTCTAAGACATTATTTCTGATAGGATTCTGTGATAGTCTTTTGGTAAGGTCTTCCCGCTCACTTCATCTCAATTTTGCAAGCTATTTGTATCATAGCTCTAGGATATAGCCTGTGATGTCCAGCCAGATGGAAGACTCATTTCCTCCCTTTGACTGATTCTGAGATACCCATTTCTACTGCTCATTGACTTACTCTAGCAGTAAGCACATTCATACTTTCTTTCAAAATGTGCCTTTAAATGTCTACAACTGCTTTTTCCTGGCACTGCCTATTAAACCAGCTTTTTCCATGCCCACTAGAGGTACCAAGTACTGGGGTAGTAGTACGGTCAGTTCTTCTCCTGCAGAAAGTATGGTCCCTGCATTTCACTGTTTCATTTTCTGACTTTATCAGGCTGTCCTCTCTCATTCTTCTATGCCAAGCTAGCCCAGAAAAACTGTCTTTTTCTGGTGTCTGTGCAGCTTTTGACACAACAGTTATCACAGTAAAATATAAGCTTCTACCTCAGCATCTTTCCTTCTGTCCCATTTGGTTGTGATATGAGAGGGGCAGATTCCACTGTCAGAAATGCAGAGATGCAGCTGGTTCCCACCAAGACAGGATTCAGCACAAGGGCTGTAGCCCAGAGCTGACAAGCACTGCCAGAGGTAACCACAAAGGGAAGGCATTTGGTTGCGTAAGGATTTGCTCCTGTTTTAGGGCTGCCTCTCAGATCCAATGAACAAGTGAAGACAGACATACAACAGCTGGTTCCCTGGGAAGTTTCCCTCAGAGTATGAAGGTTTCAGCAGCCTGGGTATGATGAGAAGCCTGTGCTGGGATTGCCATTGACCTGTTTGGTCTCTTAGTGGTCAGTACTGGACCCTAAAAGGAAACAAAAAGGAACTCTTCAGAGAAAGCTCACTCAAGTGACCCATGTACAGTGAACTTTCTTCCAGGCTGAAGTACACACCGTAATGAATGGATTACTATAATTGCACTCCTGCCTTTTTCTAGAGTAAAAAAAGGTTCAATTTTATGTCCTCTGCCTTATGTGTTAAAAGCTAATGGAGGTTCTTACTTCAGTTAAGTGGCAAGAACTTTGCCCATGGAACAGGAAGATCTAAATTCTGTTCTTGTTTAGCAGTTACAAGACCCTGGATTAACTTTCAAATTAGTACAAAGGTTACGCAGTTTAACCCATAATGCGTGACTGGATGAGCATATTTTGTAACTTTAAAAAAAGCTAGTATCTGGAATGAGATATTGTTATTGCTATTTTAAAAGGGGGTGGGGAAGTATAGTCTTTAACATGCTTGTTGGTTGGTTTTTCAATTCTGAATAAATCTTCATTTTTGTATGGAATAAAAAAAACCTGTAAATATTCAAAGAACAAAAATAATCCAAGACATAATACTGTTTAAATCAAACCAGAAGTTAAAACGGAACTCTTAAGAATACCTGTGGTGACAGTATTGAGCAGGAAACCAGTCTTTTTAGTCATTTCATGGCTGATAAGCAAAATCAACTTAATTGTTAGTACTTGTAGGGCATAGAGTACATTCAGTATTGCAGCTGAATACAATTTAGAATAAAATAATGAAGATTAGATTTCCTGGTGCATAAAAGAGCTTTATTTCTACAAGTAAAAGAGAATGCTGTCATTATTTTAAATATGGAATACCCTAAAATGGACTAGTGAGATAATTGGATAATTTGAAGCAACAATATTGCAGGTTTAAAGCATTGCCAGCTTTTCTCAGTAGTATATCTTTATTTTTCTCCTTCCTCTTTTCTAATGGAGTCATTTAAAGATCTAATTAGTTCTACATTAATTCCTTTTGTTTCCTTCTGTGCTTCTGTTAGGTTCAGATGGAGTTTCGGAAAAGCTGGGAGCGCTGGAGGTTGGAACATTTGTACGTCCAAAGAGACAGCAGTATGAAACCTCTGAAGTGTCCGGCCAACAGCATCAGTAGTGGAGGCACGGTAGGCAGTAGCGTCTACGCTGCCACTTGTCAGGCCACATTCAGCTAAGATTTCTGCAGGTGAATCAGACTGAGAACAGCAAACTGTGTAATATACCTGAAAACCCTTAAATACCCAAGCAGGTGGCTTAAGTATGCCATCTCCAGCAAGAAACATAAGCATATGCTGCTCATTGCCTGCAGGCTGTTGGATAAAGGTTTCTAGGGAAAGCAATCTGCTAATGTAATCAACACATCAGAGCAAAAATTTATCACATCTAAAGTAAGTTAAAAGAGTTTCTTCCTATTTGCACACAAGGCCTCCAGGTGTCCAAAACTTAAGCATAGCATTGATCCAGTCTGAAACCACAGGGTCAATGGCTTATTACTGTTGAGTGGGCGAGCCGAGTGACCATTTGATTAAATTACAAGGATACAGAATATGATTATTGCCAAAAAATACATGTAGACTTTTATGGGGATAAGGTAAGGTGCTATCACCAGTTTTAGAAAAAAAGAACTTAGTGGGACACAACTTGTGTTTTAGGGAAGAATTAGTTTTGTGATAAGAGTTTCCCAAAGCTGAAGTTGAAAACATGCTCACCTGTTTTCCGGGTAGGGGGAGAGCAGCAGCATGAAGATCTGTCAATAGAGCAGGTAGCATGGTGTACGGTCCTGAATGCTCTTTTTAAGCTTCACTTGAAAAAAAAATAAATCAAAACCAGTATCTGGAAGGGCCCTCTTCTGGTATTAGTAGGTGAATGCTATCTCTGTGGACACGGATGGAAATATCCCCTGAATGCACAGCCCTTCCATTTCTGTGTGGTACTGTGCCTTTCCAGATGGCAGCAGGTGTTACAGGGACAGCAGAGTGACTTGTGCTTCAAGAGGACCTGTTCTTGCTAAGCTGTGCTCAGCTGCTTGTGTGGGCACAAACACGTGGAGGTCAGCTTGTGGCCACGGCTGTTCTCAGCAGCCTCCACCTCCTTGGGAAGGATTCAGTAGCTCACAGAAAGGGCTCACCTGGGTTTTTCCTCCTCCAGCCAGGAGCGGAGCGGGGTTTNTGGACAGCTCCGGGCTCCCGGGCCACCCTCCCCCTTCTCTCCCCCCCACTCCTTTGCCACTGGCGGGGCTCCACAGCCCCCAACTCTGTCCTGAACTCAGCGGGCTTTGGTCTGTCCAAAGCTGCGAGGGCTCTTGCAGTGACAGCCTCTACGCTGCTGGTTGTATTCCCCTCCCTGCTGTTTACCAGAGCTGCTGGGACAAAACAGAGGGACCTTGACAAGCAGGACGCGATCCCTTGCGTCACTCAGTAACCCTCACGTAGCTTTACTCGGCTGGCATTCGGGCTCACTTTACAACAAAGGCAAGGTAAAGACTNAGCTCTGAGAATGTCCCTGTCCACAGGCTTCATGGAATAGGTAACCCCCATGGTGTGGCAGGCAGGCGACTCAGCAGAGTTAAGAGCACTGATCTTCAGGTCTCTCTGCACTTGCATTCACAGCCCCCTTGCCAGGAAAGCAGACTGGATATCCCAGGATGTAATTCAACACCTTTCCTGCCTGGAGCTAGATTGCTTTGCATAGGATTATTTAATCATTGCATTAGAATCCGAATTGCCAACAGGGTGGATTAGTTTTGCAACCATCAGGTTAGAATTGAATTAAGAGCAGATGGGTTACCTCCTCCTGCTGCAATTGAGCTCCGGGGGAAGTCAGATGCGTTTGTAGAAATCCACCACAGTTCTCAGGCTGGCTTATGTGTGTTTAGTGTGCTGGCTGCTACGCCAGCCATGTCCAGGCCTTCCCTTCCCAACATCCGTTGCAGAGCTGACCTTGGGGTGAAGCACGTCAGGTTCTGCAAATTTAACAACCAGCTTCTATGTTGTGTGACCATCAACACAGTACCTGCCTACTATGTGCGTATGCCAACTGCTGTCCTGCAACTCAACTAAAAGCTTCCTGTATGTATAGAGTATGCTCAATGGTCCTACTCAACACCTACCCTTAAATGCTATGACTAGGAAAGGCCTGATGAAGTTAGTCACTGGCAGGTGAAAAGGCAGCGCTGTGACAGAAGTTTACAGCTGTGTGACAGTGCACACTGAAGGGAATGATTTCACTCATGAATATTCAGGAGTGGGTGCTAGTTTTCCAGGGCCCTGCTTAGTCATGTGCAAACCTGGTAAAAAAAGTTCCTGCTACTTGCTCAGCTCTTAGCAAAATGCTCATTTTGCTACAGCAATAGGAATTTATGGAAGCGTTTTATGTTATGCTGGAACTGTTATGCTGGAAAAAGTGTAGGTAACACATGAAAGGACAGACATAGAAATAGTGTTTACATGTGTGGTAGCAAACCTGTACTTGGTTGCTGTCAGAAGCTCCTTCCACCAGCTGGACATGCTTTTGAGTTCCTAGGCTCTTTTTGCCCTTCCTGGTCACTTCAGAACCAAGGGCTTTGGGCCCACGAGAATAGCTCCAGCACCAGACATCCAACTCACCTTGGTGTAACTCCTGACTTCTTGGAATACAAGAGAAAAATAAGATGACAAAGTGAGATCTTAACCAAGCAGAGGGTTGCGATGGAATTGTTTTTCCTCTCTGATTAAGCTCTCACTTCTTCAAACCTTTTTAAATCCCCTCCAAGTACTGAGGGAACAACTCAGTTAAAGTAACTGCCACCAGAGCAGAACTACAGTAATCATGTTTTGAGAAATACTTTCAGCAGGGCCTGAACACCAACTTCCCCATTGTGCTGTATCTACTTCAGTAAAGCCTTTTACGAGCCTTTGTTATTCATGCCACCTCTGTTTCAGAATTTATAAAGTGTATCTATTTGAGTAGCATGAAATAAGCAAAGTAACACAAAGCACTGGAACAGCATGAATTTTTATTTCTTGTGCGTTTCAGCTTCATGCTCACTTACTGTGGCAACTTGTTTGACAAAGCATTAAACAGAAGTCTATAAATTCACCTGGACATAATGTAACTAAAGTTTATAGCACATGAAAACTTTCTTTCCAGCATTGCTGCTATGAAGTTTTGTAATTCCATGGATGCTACCTTGTATTTAATATTTATTTGCATGTATTTCCTTGTTTTAAAGAACACTCACAGAATCAAACTGTACAAGATGTCAGATTATCAACTCCCCATAAACGCTATGCTGGTGTTTATTTTTATCCTTGTGAATAAAATTTCAAGTCACAAACTTCTGTTGCTTACTGGTGTTATTTACTTTTAACTATGATGTGACTTCTTAAAGAAGGGAAAGATTCACGGTTCCATCAAAGAAACACAGCCTTCCAAGTGCAACTCTGTGTCCACTACAAAGAGGCCTTTGAACCTGCAGATGCTATGTTAATCAAAACCAAAATGAAGCATGGTTTTTGTAGAGTCAGAAAGAATCGGTGAGAATAGGGAGAACTCTGAGGGATTTTTACCAGAGGATGGTGGAATATGTGCAAATCCAAAAGTTCTGTGCTCAGCTTTAAATAGCACCACTCGGAATTGATGCAGACCAATACAGAAGCTAGGAGAGCACTGTGGAGAGCAACTGAGGGATGCTTAGCTGTGTTAAGCATCTTATTAGTGCTTTAATCTATTATTCTCTTTCCAGTCCAATTAAATTCAATGCAACACTTTTGTTTCCCCAACCAGCGATGAAACTTGTGGTAAGTCAAGCCTGAACACTTTGTGTAACTGTTAAACTGGAAAAGTCATAATGAAACAGGATTTGAAAGACCAATTTGTGACTTTTCTTCTCAACTCAATACTTGGGCACAAGTTCTACCAGCTGCTCTTCACTTAGTATTACTGATTTGGTTTAATGCAATAATCTATATATTGAAAACACCAGTGGATCGTAGCAGTATACCTGACAGTCTGTGGGATGATGGTGAGAAGCACATCCGCTGTACTGTGGGGAAAGGACTGAATCCAAGGGCTGGTCAAATCCCCTTCCCTCTGAGGGTCTCCTGCATTTCCAGGTCTGCTGCACATTCACCTTAAATTTTTTATTTTTTTTTTTTCAAAATGATGTTTGACATTTCAAAATGTAGTCTTTTTGAAAAGAAAAACACGTATTGCCTGCCAGGAAGGAAAATAAATCTCTCTTGCTTACAGTGCCAGCGATGAAAGCTGTAACATGAGCAGCGAACACACATCTAAAGTGGGTGGGTGGTGTCTGATGGAGCACAGGGGGCAGCAGCAGCACCCACCGCCTGCTCCTGGTGCACTGACAGCGTCCCGCGCCTCGTCTGCAGGAGATTCCAGCAGGAGATTCCAGCCAGCGCTGGGAAGGAGGAGCGCTGCTGGGCTCCTGCTGAGGGTGCCCCCGGCACCAGCGCAAGGGGCAGCAGGAAGGGAAAGGCCGCAGCCCCGGCTGTGCTAGGGCTGTGCCCCGGCGGGCCCGGCCGCCCCAGGGAACCAGACCAGAGCCCACGCTTTGCTACGGCTTTATTGGGGGAACCGGGCCGGGCGTCAGGCGCAAGCGGCGCCTTGCACAGCACAGCACAGCCCCCTCCAAGGCGCCGGCCCTCTCGGGTCCCCGGCCCGGCGGGGCAGGGGCCGGCCGCTACCTCCCGGCGGCGGGCCGGTAGTGCAGCTCCCGCTCCAGCTGCTCCGCCGTCAGCGTCCCGGCGATGGCGGCGCAGCCGGGGTTGAAGACGGAGTAGGCGCTGAGCTCG
>VZRW01002925.1:27706-70781 GCA_013398125.1 Aegotheles bennettii
GGCTCGCAGAGGTTTGGGTCCACCCACAGGGAGCCGGGACAACCGGCTGCCCCCTGCCTTGCCTTTTTCACGTTGGTAGCAGAGCCAGGATTTGGCTCTGGGGAAGAGCTGGAAATCCCCAATGGCCTCCCCCTTCGTTTTGTTCTGTTTTCGTAGCTAAACCTTACTGAACTGTTACTAACGTGAACACCAGAAAGAAAAGGAGCAGGGAGGAATAAAGCATGGGGTGACCAAATCCTGGACAGGATGAATGAAGTCATAGTCTCACAGAATGGTTTGGGTTGGAAGGGAACTTAAAGTTCATCCAGTTCCAGCCCCCCTGGTGTGGGCAGGGACACCTCCCACCAGACCAGGTTGCCCCAAGTCCCATCCAACCTGGCCTTGAACACTGCCAGGGAGGGGGCAGCCACAGCTCCTCTGGGCAACCTGTGCCAGTGTCTCACCACTCCCGCAGGGAAGAATTTCTTCCTAATATCCAGTCTAAATCTACCCTCTCAGTTTGAAACCATCCGCCCTGACCTGTAGCTCTATGCCCTTGTAAAAGTCCCTCTCCAGGTTTCCTGCAGCCCCTCCAGGTACTGGAGACGTTAGCAGCAGGGGGACTGGCAACATTTGTGTTTGGCATGTGAGCGGCCATTTAGACAAACACTGAGTGGCCTGGGAAGGGACGGCACGGAGGAGGAGGGCACCCTTGCTGGGCATGGCCAGCACGGCGCTTGCTTGCCCGCCTCGTGTGGCTGCCAGTCCCAGTGGGGTGAGAGGAGCCAGGGCTCTCCCTGCGGCTCCCACTCCTGGCCACAAAGAAGGGTGCCGTGGGCTCCCTCCAGCGCAGGCCAGCGGGCCCTCCGGCCTCCCTCAGCACGGGTGTCTGCTAAAAGCGGGCTGGCCTGTCCCACCCTGTCTTTATACAAAAACATTAAAATTGGGAAAACCAGCTCTGTCACATCATCTTTCAGCTATCGTTACAGCCGAGAAACAGAAATTTATTTACAGGAGCCAGCTCTTAGCCTCAGGAGTGAAATACTTATCAGTCTCCAGCAGTAATAGTTAGCAATGAGCCATCACTTTGTCCTGCAGTGCTGTTTCCAGTTACTTATAGCTTTCTCAGAAGTGACCTTTAGGGCTGAATATCTCATGCATGTGTCAGCTCAGAAGTGAATACGAGAAGTCTAATAAAAATCAATTTGGGTGTTCTTAAGTTATCTTAATGTGGAAAAAATTGTGTTTTTTCCAGCTAAATCATTTTTCAAATGCCTATTTTATGCTTAGTTACAAAATAACTTTCTTTTAACCTTCCGACTCTGCAAAAAGTGCCACAATGAATGACATTTTTCTCTTTATTTGTGGAAATTTGATTTTGAAATAACAGTCCAAAATGTTTTAAGATAGCCAGCACAGGACATTATTTTGTTTTGATTTTTTTTCTTCCTCTTGTACTACTGTTCATGAAAACAGCTCCTCCAAGAAGTGCTGGGTAATGCCACGTTGTGCTCTGTATGTATCATTACTCAAACCAATTGTTATACCTGAGCATAACACCACCTTTGTAAGCTGCATCCAGTAATTCACATGCTATCAGATTTTATTGAAAATTTACTGGGTCTAATATGTATTTGCTATCATGCAGCCAAATAGCTATTTTACAGCTTTGTAGGGCTACCTGTTTTGCCATATATTGTTAGGAAACACATGAAAGGGTGCTGTGAATCATGCCTTTGAAGCCTAAGAGCACTACAGTAACCTCATTTATAAATGAGTGTTACACTGCAGACAAATATCTAAAAAAATCTGTATCCATAAAGTCTTAAATGACTTCAATATATCCTGTTTTTAAACAAACAGCTTAATTGAATGGACACCTCATTTTGTTTGTTTAAGAAAACATCTAGACAATTTGTTCCCTTCTCCAGTGCTCACAAAGGTCCTGAGCAGTTCACCAAGCCCAATCTTTGGATCCCCAGCCAGTGGTTGGGAGGGCAGGGGAGACATGGAGAGGTTGAAAAACACTTTTCTGGGACTCTGGAGTCACTTCCTGACTTTCTCACTATGTGTGAGAAAAATGAATATAGTCTTTTTGTAGGTGAGAGACTACGAGCCAAATCTTTCTCCCATTTACTGTAGCTAAGTAAATGATTAATTAAAAATGTTGGGTGTTATTGATTGATCTCTAACGCTTCGTTCTTGATAACTGAAATTCTGGAACTGCCCATCAACTTCTAGGAGGCAGCACTAAATCGCTTTTCGTGTCTGTAAATCACTAAATCACACGTCGTGTCTGTAATACAGAGAAGCTCACATGCCTGTTCCTCTCTGCTGAGAAGAAAACCTGTAGTTCTTTATATATTTCCACTTCAGCACTTTTGAAACCTTTTCCTTTATCCCAGCTATCAACTTTTCGTTCTATTTTAGGATTTATGATACAGAAGAACCTTTGCATTCTGCTCTTGGCCAATTATCACCGTCTTAAGGGACTACTTTTTCAGTACTTGGGAACTTCCAAACCATTAGGAACCTTGGCTATGGCACTCCATCAGCAGGTGTACTGAAGGAGGTGAAGTGGCTGCTGAAAGAACTGACAAAACAAGAAAACTCAAAGCCATGTCCAGAGCGCAGTTGATTTTTTATTTTGGGGGAGTGACTGCAGAGTTTTTCTTAATTAATTTTCAAGTGACTCTTTCATGCTCCTTAAGGTAGCAAAAGAAACGAGAACTAAGAACTAACTTGGAGAAATATATTTATATGATAGAAGGCATTAGACCTGTTTGTGGCAAAATATCAACACAACTGAGTTGATGCCAGCATTCAGATCCTGTGGCACCCTTTGCATTTATCACCTCAGCAGCCCATCACCTGTACATCTTGGCATCTGCAATCACTTTATTCGGTAGTACAGGCTCAAGACCTTGCTCAGTGGTTTGGAGTGTTGTTGCTTACTTCCTGCAGCTGCAGATAACTGTTCGTGCATGCCAGCTTCTTCAGATATATCAAGAGCAATCAAATCACATTAATTCTCTTGATGGATTAATCTAATTCATTGACAGGAGCTTTCTCCTTCATGACATAAACATCCACACACACACTGACTTGTTAAGTGCCATAAATGCAGACAGAAGGGCAACCCATTACTAATATAACGACCTAGCTTAATTAGTTCAATGGAGCTGAGGGAGCATTAGCTTTAGTTGTTGAAGTCTTGGAGAACATGTATAAAATAGATTGAAGTGCACAGACTCATACTTGTCTGATTCCATACAAAGCTTTCTGCATATCCATTTACTAATTAGTTCTAAAGTGCAGAGAAGAGCTGCTTCCTTTGTAAAAAAATTTAACTAATTTTCCCTCCTAAAATAGCAGCATCAGGGTACTTTGCTTTTAGACATAAAGGTAGTCTTTTATCTGTCTTTTTATTGAAGTAGTTGAGGTTCTGAATTGCAAATTCTCACATCTGAACAGTTTCAAAATGTGTGCATTTGTGTATTCAGCAGTGCATGCTAAAAGGTGCTGAGATATTAGCACTTATGTTACTGCTTTATGTGCTGAAATGCTCTATATTTAAACACATTAAAAACATGGGCAAAGAAGAATTGTTAATGTTTCCATCACAACTCTGTGAAAAGTTCCTTATAATTTCATGGGAAACTTCCATTTGAGGAAAAGAACACAGTAAATGTCCGTTACTAGTACAACATCAGCTGTAAATGTCAGGTACTTAGTGAAATAATTGTAACAGAACAGGAAGATCAGCTATTTTATTACATGTGGAAGGTAACACCCGATGAGCATTCTAGCAGGGATTGTTTTGCCATATTTGGAACTTTGATGTGATTCAAAAGTCAAAATTCTGAAAACTGTTCTAATACTTCAAAAGATCAGAATGCTGCCTTTTGATTTTTAGCATATAGGTAGGTTAGGAAAAAATGCAGCTGCCACCTGAAATTCACTATAACTTAAGTGAAAGGAAGCACAATTTGTCTCTCCTATCTGTCAACATTGTTATATTGAGAGTTCACTGTTCTCAAAACTTTTTTTTAAAATATACTTTGCAAATTAACTATCAAAGCACTTTTGTGAAGTTGGAAATACATAAGGCTCTTTGGACTTGAAGTGAGTGTTTTTGTATTCCGAGTCTGCATAGCACTGAACCACAACAGTCCATAACTAGATGCTGTAACAGCATTTCCCCCATGTTACAGACAGGGAAACTGAAGTAAAGGGAAAGTCAGAGAACATCTTAAAACCAATTCTAGATCTGAGTTCTGGTTCCACACCTATTTCCTTCAAATCCACTGGAGTTTAATATATAGAAAATGCTATATGCCAGAAGGTGACTAAAGAGTGAGAAGGGCAGAAGAGGAATACATTACCTGTTATGCACATACCCACTCAGTCTTCAGAAGCCTTTTTTTAAGAGTACACCATAAACTTTAATGTTCGCATTGACTGCTGGTTTTATGCAGCCACTTCCACAAAAATGCAAAGGGCAGCAGAGCACTGACAGGTTTAATTTTTAGAGGAGCAGAATACCCAGAAAGGCATTGCAAACCGTAGTACAGAAGCATTGAGCTGTCATCACACGTGGCAATGTGCATTCCAGCCATCTGATTGGTGCCTCAGGCACTTGCTAATAAATACAGTTTGCCTAGAAACAGTCCAAATGTGGGTGAGACTGCACCTGCACCACTGAGATTGGTATACCAGGTGTTAGGGCTTAGTGCTATTCCTTAATTCCCACAAGTTACTCAGCAAAACACAAGATGAAGGAGGGAGACATCATGACAGTCCTATTCCTTCTTGGCTGTACATGGAAAAAATGAGCTTACCTAAAATAGAATAGTTGCATATGCATATTTCCACGTAATCCACAGGGCAAAAGTCCAAACTATTACTTCTGAAAGTCAGACTGTATGGAGATACAATCACTTTACTCTTTTGGCCAATTTCTCCTCATCATTTCCTCTCAGCCCCAATACCTACACTAGATTTTGGAATATTTCTGATGATTGCCACCAGAAGTGAAACTGCTCAGTCAGATCACAGCTAACATGATGAAAGGTTAGGGGTGAGGCCTTGCCTAGTCTTTACAAAGACAGGAATAAAATAGCCAATCCACCAAGAGAACTTTAGCCTTTCAGCATGGAAAACACTTCTCCAAAATGCTATTTAAACACATGGCAAACCAACCAATTCTTTCCAACCTATGCTACAGAATAGTCCAAATAACTGATTGTCATTGCAGCAGAAGCTTTGAGCTCTAAGCTGTGTTGGGGTCCACCAGTGAAAGTCAGTGGGTGGCATACACAATTGAAAGACAGGTACACCAATAATGAACTTAATCCCTAAATTCACCTGCCAGTTGTGGAAGGGATTTTTATGGGCTTGTGACCCTGGGAGGAGAGCAGGAGCAGGAAGCTTTGCAGGAAGCTTTATATCCCACCAGTGCAGTGAGTTAAGGCTGGTGGGTCATCAGAATCAGCTGTGGAAGACTAAGTGTTCATTGGGGAAATACTCCAGCTGTTGCACCGTGATACAAAATGTGGGCATCACCATCAGTACAAAGTTCCCTGAGCACTCATTCATTTTCTGGTGGAAGTGGTGATTACTTTTTAACACTATGCTGAATCCAGAGCTGTTAGATACCTCAACCATGCACCAGAGCAACATTCCACCCCTAGGCATGAGTAGTTTGAGGATCCCAGATTAAATTTATAGAAAATAGGACATGAGGACACTCTGTTCAGTTAAGATGACAGCACTTCTGTAGACACACAGGAGCACCCAAGGAAGCTTTCTGGACAAAGCCTGGCTTATCACCAGGGCAGAGATTTTGTACATGGCTGTCTTGGATTGCTGCCATTCTGTCCAAGTCCTTCACCCATATTTAGGTGACTCCACCTGCTCGCTCATCTAGCATCTCACAACTGTCATTTTGGATCAAGTCAGAGTCCAGAGTGCAATTGATCTGTGTGTGCAAGGGCCTAATTGAAGTTTCAGCCCCACTCTGGTGCTACTACATGCTGTTTTGGATCTTACTCCTCAAAAGTTGATTTTTAATTCATTAAGAAAATACCAACAAATATATCTTCATGATTGTAAAGAAAACACAGCAACCCAAATGGATACAATCAGAGTAAAAGGTGCAATAGTGGTACAAAGCTCTTGGGAATCCAAGTTCCTTGCTTTGTAGGTTAAAGTAATAGGGTATAATTCATAGACAGAGTATTTTTCATGCCAATATTTGTTCTAATAACTGGAATAAAGATCTGGAAGCAAAGGCTATGTGAGGCAAAATGGGAAAACAGAAGTAAGATCTAAGTAAGTCTTAAATCCATAAGAGACTCACAGAAAGAGAGCCTTTACTAATTGCAGAAAGCTAGTAAAAGGCAATGTTGCATATTGAAACGGATTAATAATTCTTTGAATTATACATTGCCAACCCTGAATTGCAAAGAAAAATTCTATTCAGTACTCCAAAATCCAATACATAATGTAGATGCCTACCTTCAACATCCTCAGAAATGGAAAATTCTCAGTATTCCACCAGTTACCACTTGCTCTTCAAGTTATTTCCATGGCTTGGGGCTGACCATGAGCCCAGGAATGACACCGTTCTTGGCAGACCTATAGCAAGCACCACACCAAGCAGAGACTCAGCAGCAGTCTCCTCTAGTTAGTGATAAAGATGCAAAATCTTAGGAGTTAAGCCCAGTAAATGGCTGGGGACTAGATGAATTCACAGGTAGGAGGGAAGAACAAGGGAATGCATGTGAGAACAGCAGAGGCAAGAACAGAGACACTCTGGTGGGTCTGAGGGAAATGGAGACACCAAATCAGACCCTCAGCTTTCCTGAACTGACCAGGAAATCCTGATCCCACTGAAGTCAGTGGGAACTTTGCCATGACTACACTGGGGTTGGGATTACATCTCCTGACAGACCGAACTGAGTTCATATGTTGCTGCCTGCTTGATGAAACCTGTCAGTCTCACACAAAATTGCTTCATGTTATTTCCCTTAAAAACAACACAACAACAAAAACTTGAGAATTTTTTTTTTCACCGTGACAGAGCCAGAAAATGCATTCTATTTATTATACTGTAAGTATTCCACACAAACTTTATACTTTATGCATATTTATGTCGTTCTTACTTAGGACAAGTAAGGTTCAGAACTGGGTCTGGCTGCTTCTAAGTCAATAAGAGAATGAGGTGTACTCATCCCACCTCTAGTGGGTTTAGAACCATGGGCTGCATTTTGGCATTTTTGGGCTTATTCTGAAGAACACTCCACATTGCACCCGCATAGCAAGTTCAGCACATACCCTCATGCTTGTGCTAGCTGTGCACTTCAGTCAAGCTGGACCAGAGTTCAAGTACTTGCTTGACTGAGGCCTCATAGGCCACACTTTGAGCAATCAGGCTTCAAAACAAAGCGGGAAGAAGCTCAAATCCATGCTTCATTTGTGCTTAAGCAGAGATTTCAGATGGCAGAAAAGATTGAGGGCTCTCTTTCTAGGTCATTTGTTTATCTCACAAGGCAGCAGAGGATGCAATGCGTTCTTGTGTCATTCCTTCCAAAGGATGACTAAGTGGCTTTCATAGACAGGACATTGCAAATATTTAGCAATGTTATCGTTTCTGTTTGAGCAGTTCAGTAAGGACAACAATCTGTAGCAGATAAGGTATGAATTCATGAAGGAGAAATATTTACAGATTAAAAGGTCTGTCATTTATGTTTCTAGAGAAGAGAGAAATTTAACCAGACAACAGCAAAATTCTCTACATTTTTGTTTTGTAAAATCAAAGTGCTTGTTGCAGAATCTTCACATTTAGAAGTTGAGTTCTGGCCTTAAATACATTCCAGTGTATATTTTCTTCCTCCATCAGTGGTCTCTAACTTCCTTCTGGATAACTTCCACTGAACTTCAGAATTTGTTTTTTCAAGATTCTTGAGAGTAACCACACAAGGGGTAAGAGAGCCACAGATTCAGTCATGATACCATGAACCGAAGGAGAAATGATAGCACCCTCTGCTGTCATTTTAGATGATTACCTTAAAGATATCTTTAATCTCAGTAGTTTTTTCGTGCCTGGAAAAAAGCCACCAGAATATTTGGTTCATAATTTTTAATTCATTTCAGAAGGACTGTGACTGACTTGTGATTTATTTCAGTTTTATTGTTTTGTAAATAGCTGTAATATTCCACATTTAGGATTCGTTTATCTTTTGAGATTTAAATAGAACTGAAATTTTAAATCTGTGCCATCTACTAATGTGAGATAAGATTAACCTTTCAAAATACATTTTTTATTTCAACAATTTTGTGTTTTATCACACACACATTGAATTTCAACATACGTTTTCAACATTTCAACATACAGTTTTCAACATTTTCTAAAACCCATTGCGACTGACAAGCTCAAGAGCTCAACAGCTCAAATCTTCACTCCTGTAATTCATACAGCTGACATAGGAAAGCTGCACAATACAAGTTTAGATTACATTTTCCTTTTTCCCTGCTGCAGACACAGGCAGTTCTGACACTGAGCTTTCGAAGACATAGTTGTGGAGTGACTACAGAGGATTTAATTCCAGGATTAAGGACTGAAGTACAATTTACATTACACTAGATCAGTGTACACTTCCTCTTTCTCTAAGTCCTGTTTCCCTTCTGGGATGGGTGTAAGTTTGTGGTTCTGGGGTAAATAAATTAGAAAAAAAAGAAGTAAAATCACATATACAGAGACTTTAATTATGCATGTATGGAGATGGACATTTTTGCTGTAGAACTGATTGGCTAAATCTCGATTTGTTTCTAATTCACTCACATGCATGAACAGAGTGAAATATATTGCATTTATATTATTGTGATCTGCACAACAGCATATGTGTCTCCAGACCGTGGGATACTGAAAAGAGAGCTCTGGACCAATACCAAAAAACCCTTTTCTTTAGAAACTTTATGTAGTGTATTGAGCCAAAAATGGATCAAGTCTTCCTGTATGTTTAATGCCTGTTTCATTACATGGATTTCAGAGTTCAACTTCAGTTTCTCCAACTATTGCTTTTTCTTTCCAAAGGAAATTTGCTATTCTGTCCACTTTTTATTTTTAATGTTTAATATCAACATTTTAAAATTAAGTGCTAGGAAAGATTGTTGCGTGTTCATTAAAAGAAGCTGTTCTGCTGGTAGTGGCTTTAAAACACGGGGTATCAGCACTCATTCACATTCTGGAACAAAAGTGATTTTAGGTAGAGAAATGCAAAGTAAATACTGATCATATACATGGAATAACAGAATTTTTACTGAGAGAACAAACACAGGATTGCTTCTCCTGCATGTTGTTGTTGCCCGGGTTGGTTAGCATGCAGTAAAGCAACAAAACCAATGGGAATCAAAAGGACAGAACTGACCAGGTGGGCATCAGCTGGTGCACAGAAATCACAGAGCTGCATATATGCACATTATCAAGTACCTGGCCTGATATTCTTTATGGAAGATACAGGCCTAATGCCAAGAGCCATATGGTTGGCTCAGTTCAGTGTCTATGCTCTGAAAAGCAAAAAATGGCATCTGCTCTACAGTTGTATTTACTATGTGCCATTACCTGCAGGCTATATAGCCAAGAGAACCTGTAGCATACAGACCTATCCCAATTAGGATCTGTCTTTAGTTGCCATATTATCACCTCAGCCTCACTTCACATGTGAGTTTATGCCCTCTCCTGTTGTTCTATGTTTTTGTGTTCTCCAATCTTGGCTAACTGCAGAAAAATGAAATCCAAGTTCACAGGTCACAGCCTTGGGTCTCCCCTCCTCAACACTTAGCAGGGCCACAAGGCTTTCAAGGCCACTTCCATCTAACAGCGCTGAGGTGCTCCATTATGACTGGTTCTTTTAATGCTTTATTGCACTTACTTTTTTGGTGTATACATCCAGTTTAAGACAAAAATATCTGCTTGATAGGTGGTAATTTCTTTAGGCCAAGGGCTACCTTTCATAGCATATACACCGAGGTTCTTGACTTGATGTATGCTCCTGTGGCCTTCAGGCAATGTTGCTGCAGTGTTTTGCTATTGCTGACTGACATCTCCTGGAATGTGGTTCTCATGTCATTGTCCAGTACATTAAACAAAGGTTCCTCTGATCTCTTTATCTCTTGATGAAACCCAATGCAGGGTCAGAAGAGAACTATGGTCTTTCCTTCAATATAAGCAGTATCAAGGACCTTCTGGAATCTCAGGCAGTTTTACAGCATGCATTACCCCAAAGCAGCCAAGCACAAGCAAGCATCAGGCATGTAGGAGCACCTGGTGAAGGAGCTGTGGCATCATGATGGGCAGATCTCAGACAAAAGCATGCCACAGCTTTGCCTTGACCTTCCTGTGCTTCACCATGGACCAATAGTAAGGGCAGTAGGGTCAGGGCCCAGGAACAGCAAAGCAAAATCTTACAGCAGAGAAATTCAGAGGAAATTTCTGTACACAGTTCTCCACATTCTTTCCCTGTTACTGACCCGCACCTCCCCACAGAAGTCTGTTTTATCACACCTGTTTATGTCCACTAGGTGGTAGCAAAAAGGCGTTGTTGGGAGAGCAAGGGTTTCCAGTGCTCCTCTTCCCGCCCAGCTGGATGCACCCGTCTCCACCAGAGCACCCAAGTATCTGCAGGGTGGACCTGGTGTCAAGCTGTTGATAATGTTGGGTAAGTGTGGGGGGAACCCTGAAGAGTTTCAAAGGTGTAGATCCTGGACTAGAAACTTGCTAAAGAGTAAATGTTTCTCAAACTTCAGGAAGATGCAAGGAGGCAAATTGCAACAAATGCTTTGCTTTTTCAGAACTACAAAATAGGGAGAAGGAAATGCTTGGGGACTTTCTCATTGACAGCATCCCCAAAAGCTGAAGAGGAATGCTCTGGTGCCATGTTCCTGCAGCAACGCTGACCCAGTTTGTCACATGTGTGGAGGTTTCCATATTCAGCTCATTTCTTCAGGGTATGCAACATATGGTAAGGCCATCTCTAGGGAAAGTACTAGTGGCCAAAGAGGGAATCAAGGTCCAGCTGGTTCATGGTGTTCTGATGGCATTATTACTTCATTTGAAAATACCTATTATTAATAAACTAACTGAAGTATCTGTTGGGATGAAGATTCATGCACAAGTTAGAAGACCAAAACATTGACCTCCTTCTGTAACACTGGTAGCACTAGAGTGTACTAAAAAATATAGGGAACTTCTAATCTTGTAGAAGTTTTCCTTTTCCATATAGGGACAAACTCAATATATTTCAGATGGGGGATGAGATCATTTTTGGTAAAAACAGAGCAAAAGAATTGCCTCAAAGTAATTAGGTCATTTACATAGGAAAAGAAAGAAAATAAACCAAGAAAGATCCCTCATTCAAATCCCAGCCCTGTTTGACTCAGGGCAAGTGCTTGATTTCAGTGGGCAGCTTTACCAGAGACTGTGACCTCCACCTTGGTGCTACTGGGTCACCTCATGGGACACAGTGATGTGGTCTGTCTCTACCCAGCCTCTGCTTATTTGCAGGTCTCTCTCAGCATGTTAATCTGAATTACCACACTACGGGAAATGTCTTCTGCTGAAACATTCTTGCAATATATTTGGATTACAAAAAAGGGTCTTTTATTTGGAAAATTGCTCCAGGAACTCCTGACTATCTCTGTTCAATGAAGCAGGAAGGCCATGATTTTAGAGTGAAAAAGCAAAGCTCAGCAAACTGCCTGACCTCTTCTTATGCATGTACAACATCCCAGCTACTGCTGGAGCCTAATAAAAAGGGTGACAGAACGAATGTGCAGCCATTTGGTACCAACCAAGTAACACTGGGAAGGATGCAGTTTGTTTCTCTTCTCCAGCTCCTCAGCATTTAAGATGCAGAAGCTCAGCTGCCTTGAGAGAAATCCTCACCAGTCTGCAATTTAGTTGAGTTCTTACTGTTCTATGAGAGAAAAGCAGAGCAAGGAAAAAAAAAAACCTCAGACAGAACAAACCTAGTGACTTTTTATTAAAAGTGAATTTGTTCAAGAGCAAAAATTCTGCAAATGTCCTGAGTCAAAAAGGACCAGCTATATTAGATTTTCATTCCTGCAGGTTTGATTCACAGGCAAGGTAATCAATGATCCACATTTTTTCCTGATCTTAGCAACACCTTTCTTTGGTGTATTAATCACAAACAAGCGGGTTTTTTTGGTTGTCAGACAGTCTGTTACTTCAGCTACATTTTTTTTCTTTTTAAAAGCATATTAAAACAAACAAACAAACAAACAGAAAAAATCCCTATTTTACTTGACCAATTCTTAATATCATATCCTTTTCACAGGACAATCTTACCTTGGAAACCAATTCCTGTGGCACCTCCATTTCCTTATATAAAATGTTATTTGTCACAGTTCCTGCATTGAAGTTATAACCCAGTCTTGCTCCATTTTTAGATTTCCCCATATAAAGAATGCTTTAAATCAAAGTGAATACATTTCTGTTACTATGGTGGACTTCACAAAGGCTTTTCCTGACGTCAAATCTTCTCTAGCCTCTTGACAAATACTATTGCTTTTGTAGATGAAAGTTTTCCCACTAACAGGATATGTAGCCTTTCACCTCTAAGATGCTGTTTTGAACCCTGCCCTTCTCAGTTGCCAAACAAGTGTCGAAGAGAAGCAATTTAGATTGCAAAAGTTGAAGTATCTTGACCTAATTTCCAGGGAAAAGACATTCAGAAAGCATAGAAGGAGTCCATTTGGCCCCTTTCTTTTGAGATTGGCTTTGCTCACCAAAGGGTTAATAATTGGAAACTAAAGTTAGACCAGTTATGAAATAAAGTGGACATTTTCAGTAAGTCATGCATTTAAGTATCTTACAGATTTAGCAGACTTTAGATTTGGTCAGGGAGAAGGTATCTGGTGACCAGAAGCACGTGCTGCACGTGTCATACTAATGAAAGCTTTAATATCTCTGCCTTACCTCCTGCAGCAAGAAGGGGGTCATGACTGCAGCATCCCCTTCTCACTTAATAATTGTTTGCCGCTGTGCTGATGCCTACTAGTGCTTTCTCCAAATCAGGGTTGGCATACAAGCAGAAGAACATGTTCCCTTCTTGCATGCCTGAACTATACCTATCCCATGGTTTAATATAGTATTCTGTTATCATGTTTGTCATGGTTGACAGTCCAGGAGCAGCAGTAGTAATAAACTCTCTTGCCCTGTGCAATTTCATTAACCTTGTTTAATTTGTGACTATAAGCTTTGCAACCTCAAGTGCCACCTTATTTTCTCCCATCAGATGTAGAAATTAGTCATGCACAGCGTTATTTATAAAGGTAACATAACCTTGTTTATCTGAGCCCCAGAACTTCTGTGTAAGCACAAACCCTAAACAAATGGGGATGCTAGCCTGGAGTGTAAAATCCAACATTTTCTGAGCACACTGTGCCGTTTCTAGGAGCAAGCAAGCATCCTAACCAAAGGGGACACCATAAGGAAGGCAAGCAGAAAGAGGGCTTCAATTAAAGTTAAATCCAAAGGCTTTGCATAAACACACAAAAAATAAATAAAACCAAGACCCAAACACACCATGAATGGAGGCAGGGAAGAGAGAGCTGCTCTTTGGTTATGACCCATACTGTGCTGGGGCAATACAGGTGTTGCAGTTGGCTCTTGCCAGTCCTCCTGTCACTGCTTGCCATCTTTGCCTTTTTGGTGGACTAATAGAGGATGACAGCTGCGCTAGGGCCACTCTGCTGAGCCATTATAATCTTCTGTCAGCTGCAGCGGACAGAGAGAGTGTTCAGGAAATTTCAGTTTTTTGCTCTACAAAAAGGACTTTCTGTTTCTGGCAAGTTTTCCCTTTTCTTCACGGTGAATGCTCTGGTAAAGAAACTGCTCTGTTTCTCAGCACTGTCTAGCACACCCATGAACAACTTCTCCTTGGCATAAGCAGTCTCTCACAGACCTTTTGTTCCTGACATAGTTATAAAAGTCCTACTTTGTCTTCACAGTTGTCAACCCTTTTTTGTCACATCTTTTGTTGCTTTCCTGATGTTTCTGGTTTTGTTAACCTTTTTCCATCATTTCCCTATTTCTTTGGCTTTGTAATATTGTGTTGATCCTGCTGATTTATATTTTGTACTGTGTCTTTATCTATTCCACACCCCAATGCTGAGATAACTGGCCATTTTTTGCTCATCAAGTACTTCTGACTTGGCAATAAATATCTTGCAGTCTCTATTAGTTACTTAACTTTCCCACTCCAAGCCTATGCTGTTCTGTGCTGTGCTCAGTGAAGCCCATAGCCCTTCCTCAAAAGGTCAATGTAAGTCATGTTTGTGCATAACAGGACAGAATTTGGCAACAAAAGCTTAAGTTTTCCCATGTTTTATTCTTCAGAAACTTAAAAATAGAAATATAAAAAGAAGGGGAGATTTTTTCCCAGTCCACATTTCTCACTAGAGCAAAGATGTTTATTACCTGAGTGATGCATTTACACTGACATTTCTTCCTGTCTGATTTTTAGTAGATGTTTCTAATAGATCACCCCACTGAAGAAGAATAGATTCATTTAAAACAATGCCCAGTGCTTGTTTCTGGTTGTAAGATGCATTTAGCATTTTGAAAGAATTATCATATAGTAATAGGTTTTGCAAGGCTATGATGTTACTCTCTCACGTTATCTGGTAGCGAATTACTAGGCCATGTTTGCAGTTATTTGATTTCATATGGCTTTTAATAATTTCTGTAGAATTCATTTTACAGACTCATTAAAAGATACTCAGACTTTGTTAATAAGAAACATTTAATCTGAAAACAGAAGTGTCCTGGTTTTTGATGTAGTGTTGCACCTGCAGTAAAGATAAAAAATATGGGAATGTGCAGAAACCTGAATGAAGTTGCTCTTATCTCCTACTACCAAGGTTTACATTTAGAAAAAAGAAATCACGATCAAGGCCACTGTTGTAATTCTGAACTGTGGTCTGCATGCTTGAACGTGAGTTCAAAGCCCAAGCTTACCTAAAAGAAGCAGTCAGCCCAAGATCAAACATTCCCCTTGCAGAGAACAGGAAGCACCAAAAACTTTGGACTCCATGAGTTTCTCCTGCATTACTTGCTGTGCCACGTCTACAACATGGGAGTAGGAGAGAAGGTGAGGATGGCAGGAGGGCTTCACAGGTGGCTCCTGCTGGTCTGAGAAAGTGGAAGGGGCAGAGTGGAGAGGCAAGGAAGTGGGCCTGGCTGCCTTTGTTTCTGAGCCCTGCTTTTAGGCAAGTCTCCAAGTGAGAAGGATGGATGAGTAGGGTCAAGAATTGCCCATTAGTAATCACAGAGATCCCTGCATAGGTCTGGAGCGTACTCCTGACCTATCCTGCTTCTGACCCACATTCCAAGTCCACGATACTTTCCCTCTTGTGACCCAGATGTCATATCCCTCACCTCCCTGTACTGCAGCGATGCACGAAGAGCTCAAATGACCTAACTGGTCACTCTACAACTCCTTCCTTTGTCCTTATCGCCCCCTTTCCTTCCAGCTTTCCTCCGATCCCAAATGGCCTCTCATCACTCCTGTTTCAAATGCCTCACTTCCTCTTTTCTCAAATGTCCCATAAGTTAACCACAGTGCCCTCAGCCTCTCCCATTCAAAAGCATCTCTTCAATAAACCCTCTCCTGTTTCAAATTCTCAGTCTTGACCCCACAACCGACCCTGAAGTCCTTTACCACCCCCTTCTCACTCCCAATCCCCTATCCTGCTCCCAAATTCTCTTCCAGTTCAACCCCATCTCATACACCTGCTCCCCCTTATCTGCATCCCCTTTCCCACCTATGTCCCTGCCCCAGATCACCAAACCCACTGCAGCTTTTTAGTTCTTCCTGCTCAGCTTTGGTGATGTGCCCATCTGCCATCCTGCTCCCCAGAACTGGGTGATCAGCTAAAGCCTCACCCTTTCTTGTCTGTCCTTGCAGGATAAAAGGAAGAAATCATTCTTCCTTTATCCAGGATCTCAAAAGCTCAGTCTGTCCTTACCAGATGTCAACAAGAACAAAATAGTTTTCAAAAGAAAATAGTGAGGTGAGGAACAGGATGTAAGGTAGTCATGTTTATCAAGAAATGTCCCTGCAGTCCAGGTATCTGTTCTTAATTCATCATAGGAGTGGAGGAAGGAATTTGCCATTGGAAGGAGTACTGGGAGAAATAGGGCAGAAAACTTTGACCATGTCAGAATTCCCCTAAGCAAATCCTGGAAAGGTAGAAGGGGCCAGAGCAGGACATCTCCCATCTCCCTCAAGTCTGCTTTACACTTGTGTTCTCCAAGGCATCCAGGGAAGCACAGAACAATCTGTCCTACATGCATCACATTTGAGCTCCATCTCTGGACAGAAATAAATGGGGGCCTGGACCCCCAAGTCCTTGGGAACAGAATGAAGCAAGCCATTGGGGACCTAAGTGAACCAACAGGGAAAATTTCTGGTTTGGATTTTGGGAAGCTTGCAACACAGGCCATAAAAATTTCCCTAGAGCTATGTATGAACAACTGCACTGTAGCAGCCCAGTGTTGTCGGACATTATAATGGCAACTGGAGAATTCCTTCATGTATATTGTTGCAAAATGGTACTGAGCAATATCTCTGGTATATCCTTGAACATTTTTCCACCACTGAAAGTGACTAATCTTGTGCAGGTTTAGCCAAACTTTCTCACAATACCAGGCAATGCTGAGGAGCTAAGCAGTCAGACCATTGCATGAACTACAGCGTAGCTGTTAGCAAGGAGAGTTGGGATGTGTGTGAGGGGAGGGGGGGTGGGGTGTGTGTGAAATGGGGAACGTATCTCCCTTCTACTTGATTAGAATTTTCTTGACAATGTAATATTCTTTCCTTAGAGAATAAAGAGACGCTTCATGATGACTGAAGAAGAGTAATTTCTGCTGACAACAGGCATCCAAACTCTGCAGGAGAAACAAAACAGCCAGACCATCGATATATTGCAAAGAGCACTACTTAAACAAACTCAGGTATTTACAGCAGAACGGTAGGACATATCCAAACACTCCAGAGTCTTTCCCCTAGCTGTCACGTGGACAGGCACTACCCTCCTCACTATTGTCCATGTGATTTTTAAATTCTTCTGCTGGCATTACTGAAATATTGGGTTTAAAACAACAAACAATATTCCCTTCACATGCCAAAGAAAACAGGAATTTTAACATTTTAAGCCTTCCCTAGAGATGGCAAGTTTCCCTTGGTTTGTGTTACTCCACAGAGCTGCCTGTTATGCCCATGTGAGGGAGGGATGATTCCTCTGGTTTTTTCCACTTATTTCCCAGTGAGGAGCTCTTTGTCCACAGACTCCTATAACAAGTCTCCTTGTTTCCTCGCTGTGCTTATCATTAATTTCTGAATTTGCTAGATAGGACAGTTTTGTACAGGGGGGGAAAGAGAAAGTTGTTGCATTTGCCCAGATTCCTGTGCAAACAGTGGGCTTGAAAGGAGGAAGCATGACAGGTTAAGGCTGGTTGTGTCTCCCTCAGCTTTGGTCCTTCTTCAAGAATCCCTTTTCTCCCTACCAGGCAAATGTTTCTGCTCCTTATCTGCTCACTTCTCCATGTAGTCTCTGGTTTCCCTCTGCCACTGAGATCTGTGTGTGGGCTGCTTCTTGTGAAGGACAAATGTTAGCTCCAGCAGCAGCCAACTGACCTTCTGCAATCAGGGCATTGCTCCTCTGCCTGACTGACTCAGAAATGGCTGGGGGCCCTTCTACCCTTGGCTCCTCTTGCCCCAGGTTCTTCTCCAATCACAGTGCCATGCTGGGCTGCCAAGTATTCCACTTAGGTAATACTTGGCATTTCCAGCCCCAGGGCCTCAGCACTAACACAAATTCCAAAATTATTTTTTAAAAAGCCACAAATATTTTGAATTCCTAGCAACTGAGAAACCCCAAAAGCAAGAAAGCAGCACTCTTCTGCCAGGAAGGGAAGAGGAAAGGCTGCAATGGAGAGAATAATGGTGGATTGAGAACTGCTTCATCTGTCTACTCCCTCCTCCTCTTTAAACTTGCTGGTAATGCAAGATCACGGTAGAGGGGAGAAAAAACGGGGGAGGCGGGAAATAAATTCTGGAATCCTCTCTCTAGGACTAAAGGTGGAAAACACCACAGAAAGCAATGGCGGCATCTTTCTTTCCCTCTTCTCCAGCTTCCCACCTCCATAAAATCCGTTTATCAATACAGGTGAGAGAGATATGTTATTAATTTTCCCCTTTCTTCCCTCATTAAAAATAAACAAACAGAGGCATAGTTAATGGTTAATGCTGCTGAGTTCATGGAGCAAACATTTCTCTTTTCCCATCTTGCCCATAGTTTAATTATGAACTTAGGCTGCCTTCAGGCTACAAAGGGCAAGGAAGCAGGGAATATATATATATCCAGAAATGCAGTCAGTGTTTGATGTCTCTGAGCTAAAATTAAAAAATAAAAAAAAAAAAAATAAAAAAATGAAGTGGAGAATAAAAGCAATATGCAAACCATGGAGCTTGAGTCAAGGGGAGAAAAAGCAAAAAAACCCCACATCTGAATATAGCTGACCAACTAGCAACAGAGAGGACTGCCAAATTCAGCAGTGATGCTGATTTCTGTGAAGGTTGTTAGTAAATGGTCTTTAAAGTAGTCACAGATTAAAAAATAAATTAATGAGCTGTGGCTGCTATAAGTGTGGCCTCTGGGTTTGCCAGCATTGAACAAGCAAAGTAGGAGGAGAAAAATCAAGACCTCCGCGTCTGGAGTCAGCAGAATGACTGAGAAACTCAGAAACCCTGTGAGGGTGCAGAAGGGCCAGAGAACGTGGTGTGTCCCCACATTCCTCCAAAACACATAGGAAACTTCAGGACTGCCTTGATGTATAAGGCACTCTGAAACACTGAATGCCCAAGTTCAGTATTTCTCTGTCAGAGCGGTGAAAGCAGAGCTGAAGGATTACGTTGGATAAAGATGCTCACACATATCTGACACCCAGCAGTGCCACAAGCAGTCACTGTACAACTTCACAGCCACAGAGAGCAGGCTCTAATTCCTGATGCTGCAGGAAGGAGAAAGAAACCTTATGTCTGAATTATTCCATGGTGGAAGAGAACAGCACTTACCAAAGCCTGCCAAAAGGGAAAGAAGGATTTGGAGCTTTAGTGCAAATCAAAACTACCCCTGAAAATATTTCCTCTAAATGTGGTCCACATTTTTCTGTGGCTCAAAGTGAATCAGAGCTCCTAATCTCAGCATCACAGCTAAACACATGAGATCAAGGAGTTGATCCAAAGTTCACAAAGCATCAAAGAAGTGAATCGGGCTAGCCTTTGGATACAATAAAATACAGGTGTATTTATAAGAGGCACACACAAACTAACTGACTTCACAGAACATATAAGGTCACTGTTATTTGCAGAAGCCATGAAACATGATGAATAGCATAGATATGCTCAAAATTGTTGTTAGGAATGCAAAATTAATAATTTTAAGTTTGTGAAAACATATGGAAAGCTTGCTTTTCAAAAGTCAGGCAGGCAGGTAGTCAAGCCAGTTTCTAGGAGAAACTCCAGGGAATGCCTCCTGGAATTTAACACTAAAAGAACAGAGTAGCCCAACACGAGATTGCTGCCAGAAATCCTGTGCATCAAGAGAACTGTAGATACTGAAGACACAGCACCTACAGACTGCAGACTGAAAACATCTAGCTGATGCAGAGTAAAAAGATATCCTAATTTTAACCACTTTCTAGGCTCCTGAGAACTGTCTTCCTGCCTTTCCCTGTATCATCAAGTGCAATTGCCGTGTTAATCAGCATGAGTTTTCTAAAACAACTAGGTGCTAGATGAACACTATAGGAAGAATACAGTTTTGACAGCAAAAAAAAACAAAACCCAAACTTAAAATACACCCCCAAAGAGCTGCTTTACAGTCTTACCTCTTTAATACATAAAAATTATATTTATATTTAGATGCTGATCTCCAGATTATAGGCAATACTATATGCATCCCAAACCCCAAATATCTTGATACAAGAAGAGTCCATAAGGAACAAGAGGGAAGAAAAGTAACTTGTGGGACAGCACATTGTGAGCTCTGATATAGTAATACACATTTAAAACTAAGACTGAGTGATGGAGGGGTAAGAAAAAAGTTTTCAGTGATGTTGGAAGAATATCTCTTGTTGTTAGAATAACCATGAACTTTCAAATAAGCCAGAGTGGGTTATGGTTATTCAAGCCCCACTGCACACTTATAGTTTTGGAAAGGAGAACCCAGATACTATTCCGAACAGAATGAAGATAATATATACTCCTTTCTTTGGTTTTGGAATTATTAGCACATATGATCAGATTACAAGTGGGATAAATTAATTTTGAATTAATGCATGGTCAAAGGTCAACATGCCATTAATCTAATTATATACTTGTTATATTACTAATTGAAATGCCTTATTAAACAAAATAAATAAATATTTTCCCTATCAGAAAGCTGACTAGTGAGATTGTCATAAAAGCTGTTATGATTTACACATATTTTTTACTAAAATAAAGGGCTTTTTTGCCACAGTACCAAGTCTCTTCCCTGTGAAGGATCTGACCACTAGTTGGCATTGTTGCTTCACTCAAATAAATAGCCTCTAAACAAGATGTTCAGCTACAAAAAACGACCTGTACATTCTTGAGCTCTAAGTTTTGTTTAGCAACAACTACAAAAGCTGGTGAGGGAAAAATGGAGAAAAAAGTAACATGATTGGAAAGTTCTCCTTTTTGCCACCTTGTATGCCCCTTTCAGCATTTTATTTTTTTAGTTTTACCTAGAACTCTGAAGGAGAGACTGAATCAATCTCAAGTGTATTTGTTAAAAAAAGCCGCCAAACCCATAGTCATAGTTACATGTACTTAAGCAGTAAAGTCTAGGCTGTGAATACAGACCCAGCTATATTCCCAGCTCAGGAAGTTTAAATAACAGAAACACAACTGTTGAATGCAAACATGAAATAAAAGCACCTTATATCCCAGTGATCTGCTCCTTCTGTTAAAACTCTAATTACCCAGCAGAGCCTTATGTTCTGTTCTACCAGCTCTGGTAATAAAGAAGTTTATTACCAGCTGCTGATAATAAACAAGTGTCACCTTTTCTGCATGAAGCTTCTCTCATTTTTAGAATAAAAGGAAAGGATTTTCCCCTCATCTTTCCAGAAAATGCAGGGTGCCATGTTTGTGAGTCTGAGTGCCAAGAGTTGCTTTGGGCAAAGAGTCTGCCTGTGCTGGCTCCAAGAGGCTGTTCAGCCCTGAGTCTGTTTGATCTGAGGCTGCATTATCACACACAGGAGGGGATGTCGGATACCTGTAGCTCTGCCATCCAAGGCTAGGGAGCATCTCTGGGGTTCAGCAACACAAGTTGGTTACAGGGGTCCCTGCAGGCAGGCAAATGGAAAAGAGAACAGGTTGTCTCTCGGTGCCCAGTCAGTGGGAGAAGGAGAGGGGATTTTCAGCTTTTGGGGTCTGACTTCTCGGGCTGATATTGAAACAGTTAGTGTTTTGCTTTAGGTGTAGATCAGACTTCCTTTCAAGTAAAGTTAACATTTCAGTTATGCAGAAGCAAGCTTTCAAAAATATCCACTTCTCACAGGAAAATGAACACAACCTGAAAGAGCTGCTATAGAACAATATGTATGTAATCAGATGTAATCTCTTGGTGGAGAGAAATCCTGGCTCATGCACAAAACCCACAGACTGACACTACTAGCACATTAACTACAGTGAGTCACAGAAAGGTTCTCAAATTAAATCCTTGTCTACACTACTGACACACTTCATGGCCTTAGGTATGTCTCATCCACACTCCTGAGCTCTAAAATACACATAACACCAGCATTAGAAAGATTAATTTATTAGCGACTGCAAAGTGCTAAGTAAATGTTTACAGCAATTAACAACCAAGTAGGATGTTTTCATCACCAAAGCAAAAAGAAATGTAAAATACAAGCTGCACCAATGTGAATGGTGGAAAATAAAATTAAAGCAAAAACTTCCATTCTAATGAATGTTTGAAAGCCAAAACAACAACAAGCCGTCAATCAACCAGACTCTGGTTTTGAGTAACTTGAGTAGCTTGAGATTAACTCTTTAAGAAAGCACTGCAGGCTGATATATAAGAAAATTAAAACAGTTAAACTTTGCAACTGCTTTTTCTCATGGTAGAAAGCAGCTGATCACACAATATTCAAGATATGCCCTGTTGTTCTAGATTTAATTAAATTAAACCACTCAAGATTATGCTATGCCACAAGACAATCCATGGGTGATCACAGAAGCCATATAAACCATCCCCAAATTTTTCACGATCAAATATCTTATAAATTGTTTTGTTTTGATGAAACTGTACATTAGAAACACTCAATGGGTTGAAGTTAGCAGATGTAATGCTGCTTAAGACATCCATGTATGCAGTCTGATCTCGTTCTTCTCAGTGAGAAGCAATTGAAGTATGCGTGATGGCTCCTAGTTTATAACACAGACTGGAGTCTAATATCCAATTGTACTCATTATCAAAATCTATATAAAGTCTGTCCAAATTATTTAGCATTATAAGATTCCATCCTTTGAAGATAAACAGGTTAACAAGCTTTAAAATCATTAATGAAGTAAGGCTTGAAGAATATCCTTCTGAGCAGCGTAAACATTGGCTCAGCTAACATCTCATGCCATCAGTGAAGAAAGATCACTAGCAGACCCAGGCCAAGATGCTGTGGGAAATAAGTGGAAGACAACAACAGCTGGAAATATTTGGCACATACAATAAAGTTTTGAAACCCTTTGGATACTGGGTTTCCAAGCTTTTTTTTTTTTTTAACCACAAAATATTTCATTAGCACTTGCATGAAAAACAAGGTCAGCAGCACCCGTGCTATGACATTATTACCTGCCATGAAATGGTACGAACATCCCTCTCCTTCCTTTCTCTCCCCCTCCAATTATCTACTTGCAGGATGCATGTAACAGCATATCTTCAGAGCCCATGTTATATATCTGGGCAGGAATAGATATCTGTCTGCACGTATAACAATTGGAAATCCAGTCTTCTTAGGGTGCTTTGCTGATGAAATGGGCTTTATACAATAGTGCTATGTATCTGTCCAGCTTTGCGTTTCCTAATGGCTTCTGAACATAACAGGCCATTTTAGCCACAGTTGACGGATGGATTGAGGAGGTCCCAAATTCTTACAGTGCTGTAGGAGATCTGTGTGAGGATAGAAGATACCAGCAACTGGCCCTGTTGAGGGAAAGGCTGCAACAGGGGATCAGCAGCTCCCTGATGAGGCAGGTCAGAGAGGACACGTACAACTCAGAACAAGACATCGCACACACTGCCTTTTGTCCACACAGCAGTTCAGAGGAAGATAAGAGTATGTACACAGGGAGCAGAGAGGCAGGGAACACTGAAAGGGGAAGAAACATTGGTGGAGAGCTCGGAAGAGGAGCAACTGTTAAATCTGGAAGGTTTTCTAAACTTTTATTCATTTATTTTTACTGGCAGAAAGTTGGGAGGTAGGATGCAAGCTATGGGGGAACCAGATTTCTACAGTTTCTACAGTTACTTTCTACTGCAATGGTTCCTAACTATTTAGACATCTCACTCATTCAGATGAAACCTGCTTATCCACTAATTGGTGTGATGGGCGATGAGAAAAGTAGGAACACAAATACTTGTGTACTGTGGTACAGGAGTTCCAGTCACTGCATGGACCTGTCTGTGCATGTTCCACAAATATAAACAGAAAAGATT
The DNA here is from genome assembly GCA_013398125.1 of Aegotheles bennettii. NCBI lineage: Eukaryota > Metazoa > Chordata > Aves > Caprimulgiformes > Aegothelidae > Aegotheles > Aegotheles bennettii. The sequence goes on from VZRW01002925.1 coordinate 51,518, forward strand.
ATTCCTGTCCGAAAAAAAAATTACATAAATATTTTTCCCGTCTGCCCTAAAATAGTGAAATCCAAACTAAACATAAACCAGCAACACTCTTTAACGGTGATTATAGCCTTGCTGGATTCTATACACAGTAACAATGGTTGGAATTTATTAAAGGTTGCAAGGAAAAGTACAGCAGCGAGACCTTGTAACTGGGAGTGTGGGTTTTTTCCTCAGCTTCAAGCATATGCAGCAGCTGGATACACAGCAAGTGCTTTTAAACACTAATCTCTCCAGAAAAAAGGAATTTAACTACGCAGTATTGAGCACAGTAAACTGGTCGATAAAGGTATGACTGGTACTCTCTGAAGTTTCATAGCTATTTCAGCTGTGCGAATGTCAAAGAGAAAATTAAAACTCCACTCCTTGCCTGTTTCTCCTAAGGAGGAAGATCTGTCATTACAGTTACATACAGAGCTCTGCCATAACACCGGGGCACAATGAATATCTAAGGAATTCAGAGAGGGCTCCTCTCCCATGATATTTATTTTTTTTTAATGCACTGGAAAGGAGGAATAACTAAGGCAAAATAAATTTGGATTCAATCGGTACAGCATGACAAGGACTCAGTTGTACTCCAGGCCTTTGCTTGAGTAAACAGTGATGTGTCTCATGAAATGTCCAAAACAAAAAAATAAATAGCCTTTAAAGTTACAAACTGTCTGTATAAACAGAGGGTGGGGGAAAATACTGGAGTACCAACACCTTTTGAGGGAAAAAGAAATCAGCAGCTCTCGCATTAGCAGGAGTAAAGAACTGGGATGTGTGTCCTGCAGCAAGGCTTCCTGCAATCCCAGGAAAGCATAGGACAGATGTCCAGGTACCCGTTTCACACAGTACCTGCCCAGTATTCATAACCAAACAAGGACTTAAGTAACAGCTCAGACAAAACAGCTGTAGACAGTAGAAAGCAAAGGAGAGACTGAAGGCACCGCTGATGTGCTAGATCCCTGCAATAAGCAAGAAATCTGTTAAACAAAATTTGTTAAATAGTTTGAGGGGGACAAATCTCTGCTGATCTCCACAAGAAAGGGGTAGAAGTCTTAGCACAGGATTACCAAAAAATAAATACAGTGCAAGCAGTGATCCGGTTTCCTTTTGAACCTAGCAGATACAGATGGATTCTTATCTTCAGGAATTCTCCAAATTAGTTACACAATCCCTTCCATTGGGCTTATCGCTCTTGATCTCCCAAAAATTTAAACTCCTCGCTCCCTTCAGTCCTGCTTGGATCTTCACTCTGTAAACGTTCAGGAACCTTCCACTTTCCAGCCTAAATGTGTTCATACTCAGATAATAAACACTTGATCTGGGGGTAACTTTATCCTCTTTGTAGGATTTTTCCCCCCTTGCTACATAACCCTCCAATCCATTTACAAATATTTGTCCTATCCCCTTTAAAAGCATCTGTCTCTCAAGCTAAAATAATCAAAGCACTTTTATCTCTTTGTAAGGAATAACAGGGAAATGTTTAATCCATCTCATTCTTCTAACTGATCCACTAATTCTCATCTGCACTTGTTTGAATTCACACTAAGTTTTGTTAAAGATAGATGATCTCAGCTGTACTTGAAATTTTATCACTGCCACATATGAAGTCTTGGATATCTCTATCAAAAACAACTCCCTTAGTGTGCCCTAAAAGTGCATTAGACTTTTTACTGCTACTTCATGCTGGTTGCTCATGGGCATCCAAAATTTGATTAACCATCACATTCTTCTCTTGTTTCTCCTGTGTTCCTAAGACCCAGCAGCAAGTACAAGCAAGGCAGTTCACTGCAGAGGATGGTGTTATAGTTTGAAAGGGGCAGGCAAAAATCTTATTGGCTTTTGCTGCCAGGACCCAGTGAATGAGGGGTGGAGTTTAGGCCCCTGTTGTGAAAGGGGTCCGGGTGTCAGGTATCAGGTATCAGGTGTCAGTATTCCACCCATTTTCCTGCCAGACTCTGTAAAAGCCAGGAGGACTGGGGGCTTCTCTCTCTTGCCCTCGTGGTCTCTCCGGCTTCAGTCTGCTCTGGGAGTCTTTCTCCTCTCCGGCTCTTGGTCTCTTCATCTCTTCTGCTCTCTGCTGCCACGCTCCCTTTGCCTGCAGCTCGCCACGTGGAGCCAGCCTGGAGGAGAGGCCCAGCTTTTGGCTACCAGCTTCGCCACGTTGTCTGCAGCCTCCGACTGCACCGAGTGCTGAGGTTTGGACTCTTTTCTTCCCATCGGCTTTGCAGTGAAGGACCTTTCAGCAGCCTGTATCGCCGGTCATCAGAGCTCGGGTTGTATATATTTGTATATATGCATTTTCCCCTTTTCCCCACCTGTTACTCTTTCTCCCTGTGCCATTAAATTTGTTATAGTTTTAAATTTCCAACCTGAAGCCTGTCTTCCTTACTCCCCTCCAGTCCCTTCGGGGGGAGTGATAGAAACAAAACTCTGTCTGGTTTGTGGCTTGCCCTGGCCGTTTGCTAAACCAGCACAGATGGCTGTTGTGCTGCTCCTGCCCTGCCATAGGGCTTCTGAGATACATGTTGTATTCTGTGCCACTTTCTTAAATCAAGTGGTGGAACTAGCATACTAGGCAAATAGATTATTTTGCAAGATTTAGGTGTTGCAGGAGTACAATAGTCCCTTGCAATAAGGAATTAACTTTCTCAATATTTCTACATCAACAGATACTTGTGGTTGCATGTAAATCGAGAGGGAAAAATTCACGTAGTTTTGCAAGCAAAACCATCAACAGGGAATAACTTTTGCCTACAGATAAGTAACGTGATCAACTACAGAAGAAGGAAATGTACACTTCTTTCAAGATTTAAAACAAAAACAAAATGAAACAAAAAAACCCCCAAACCTGCAATCACTATATTGCTAAATGCTTTGACAGTCAGAAGACACAACAGAGATAGCACTGGTAGAGAGCACACTCCAGGCTGTAAGTCAGGTAGCTGAAGTAGGACTTCTGTAGGTGAGAGAAAGACATCAATACATTTTCTGGGTCAGTCCCAGAAAAGCTCATTATGCTTAATACAACATGTTCTAGAAGTAACCAGCCCTGAGAAACAAGGGCATTTTTGTATTAGTATGAAGGGAACACATTCACTCCAGCTCTGAAAAGACACCCCTGTCCAGAAACAAAACCCCAAACTCAACAACAAAGCAGCCAGCTTTCTGGCAGTGGCCTCTGGACTGACATCTGATGCCTCCGCCTGAGGTTTGGCAGGCGCTTGGGGTCGGTTTTGGTGCTCGGTGTCGAAGAAGGGAACAGCATCTTTGGAGCTGTGCAACTGGAAAACAACAGCAGCAACCCCCTCCCAGAAGCCCAAGAACCCTGAGAAAAGCTCTGCAAGGTCTTTTCAAGAATGGGCAAAGTTAGACTGGCACCACTTATGTCAGATGAAGCATTTATTTTGGTGAAGTTTTATCAGTTCATTTGAATGGCTATGGTTTGTGACTTGAAAGGCTCAAGGAGAAAGAGCATGTCCATTTTCAACAGTTGTGCGGGAGGTGAAATGCAAAGTGTCTGATCTCAGAGATCTTCTAAACTTAAATGAGACCCACAGGGATGTGAAGGCACAGATCAAACAAGTGTCTGATAATTGGGAAGATCTGAAGAGCCTGAATTATGGCCTGCTTATGGATTACATGGTATCACAGGGAAGAGAAGTAAAATATTACATTAAAGGATTGCCTTCAAGTGAACTCAGACACCCAGCTCTTCATGACCATGAGAAGCCACCTGCTATAACTTCTGCTTCAGGTTGGTTTGGTTATGGCACAGACTGTAACACTACCAATCCAGGGAGCTAGGAAAGCAGAGTACTACAGATGCACACTACTACCTGTCCTGTTAATTAGCCAGAGAGAAGGCTTTCATGCTACCCTGCCCCTGCACAAACTTAATACGACTACTAATTTCCTTTTTCCAACATTCACATTTATTTAAAAAATATGCAATCAAGATGCTACTGAGTGCTAGAGGAAGCATTTCCTTTGCTCATGAGGCCAAGTTTCCTTTCAGCTAGTAGCTGAACCCTGAGAGTTCCTTCTCTCTCTGCTTCATGCTTCAAATAAACCTGCACCATGTTTCGGTAGGCTTTCCTTGGCTGCTACTCTCCCAGCCCCACACTTCCATAGGGAGATCAGCACCAGCTTTGGTTTTTATTCAGCTGATCATAAACTCTGCCGACACAGCTTGCAACATCATTGAGCTTTCTGTGAGATCTATACTTTGGACGCTTGTTATTTCACCTATGCCAGAAGAGAGCAGAATAACTTTCTTACACTTAGCATGGAAGTTTCACTTCACTCTTCTACCACTGATTTTTCCAGGCTCTATTCATGCCCTCCTGCAAGCCGCAGACTATTTCTGATGATCAGCTATAAGACAAGGTGGAGAACCATTGCTTTGCTCACTGTTGTGGTTATTTTCTGAAAAGGAGCCAAAGGGACAATTCCAGTCTTGGGCTCGAATCTAGAGTAAAGGCAAGCTCTGTGCTCCCTTTCTTTTGAAATGGCAACATCTGGATGCGGACCAGGCACCAGAACTACTGAGAGCAATGGAGTTAGGCAGAGCTGAAATAATCTCCTTCCAGGTTCCCCACCCCCTCACTGAAAACCTTGGGAAAGCTCAAATCCAAGCTTGATCTCTAGGTACAATATGCATCAAGGCCACCGAGTGCAGTCTTGCAACTAAAGGTGCCTTGAATACACAACAGATTTCCCAGATGGGAATTTCCTCCATTATTATTTTTTATTTTCCATTTCCTAACATTCAAATACCAAAGAATACATCCAAGCATATCCAGCTTTGAAGAAAGCAGTTAAGCAAGGAATAAACTAGGAAAGAACACTTGGCCATCTGCAATACGGCCATTACATTAACTCCTCTGAGAGCTGGTCTTTTGAATCCAAGCACAGTTTGTTTTTTTAAAGTCACTAGTGATTACCAGAGGAAAATAATAATTGTTGGGAAAAGCTTGGTTTATTCACTGACCAACATAGCTTTTAACTCCCTCCCAAGCTCTTTGCAGAATGATACGTTGCAAGATGATGGTATGTGGTACTCCAAGGGTCAGCTTCAAGGGCCAGGAAAAAACAGTCACCCAGAACTTGAGTTCAAAGGAAAAGCACGGTTAGTTTTTGGAATGGAATGGCTGGTGCGCACACAGCATTAGGATTGAACTCCGGCAATATAAAAAGACTTATTTTTATGTATAAACCAATTCTATGTACAAGTTTAAATAAGAAATATCTTTTTGGGCTATTCTGTGGACTCTGGGACCAACAAAACAAGTTTTTAGAGCAGTATTAAAATAAAAAAAATCTATTCAAGAAACCCTAAAGATATGCAGATAAAACCCTAGAATATCTCAGCATCTCATTTTCTTGCCTTTATTATCACTAAAAATCAGGGAGGAAAAAAGGCTAAAAAAAATTAATCTTTATGACACTTTCAGAGCAAGTTGTATGCATCAGCTGCAGACTCCAGGCTGCTCCATCTGAAAGCTTTTTACAATCTGCAGTTAGATCAGAAGGGCACAGCAAAGGGGCAATGACCAATATAATGCAGGCCTAAATGTCACTTGAGGTTTTGCCAGGGAAAGCTGGTATTTTCTGAAAGCACAAGCACATCAGTGTCACCCAGGTCTAAGCTTTCAAATTAACTGCAGCTGTAGCCCTTCTTCTCCCAAAGTAAGGTACAAATAATGAGAAATAACTAATAAGTGTAAGGGTTGGCAGTACTGCCCATGCCCAGGAGAAGCTGTACTCTTCCAAGCCCACAAACATAGAAAGAAGCCCCACAATCTATGACAAATACAGAAATGTGACATGGAAATATAAACTGAGTTGTTTTAACATATCACCACACTAAAATGTGCTTATAAACAGAAAATTTGGTCTTTATTCAGGAGATGTTATAATCATTTCAGTAACTGGATGCTTCTGCAATTCCAGGGCTTGATTTAATTGGATTTACTGGCTGTGTTTTACAAAATGTTCATGGAGGGCCAAAAGGGGTTCTCCTCCACCCCCTGTGCGTCTGCCAGCATAACAGTGATTGCTGCCTCATTAGATACTGCAAGACATGATGATGAGAAGAATTCCTCTCACTCCACGTGAAAGAAAGGAAAGAAAACAGGTGAACAGACCCTGAAATAGTATTAGAGAAAAAAAAGCATTTCTTCCTCTTTTCAGAGTGTTTCTAGTTTTTGTCTTTTTATTATAGTGCACTTTGTTTTAAGTATCAGAAAATGTCATTCCCAGTGTGAGGTGAAACTGAAATCCTGAAAAGTTCCTCTGATCTTGGCCCATCAGTGAAAGCAGTTTGAAATGTCTGCTTCTACTAAATGTTTTGTTTGGGTAACTTCCACTAAGGATTAAGTCTTAATGCTTTATTTCAATTAGAATATCCTTTGAACAGGATTTTATAAAAGCTTAAGTGAAATGAAAAAACACTTTAGGGCAGAATTTGTTCGAGCAATGCTTCTTTAAGACTTTATTAGCCTGGGACTGAATGAACTGTATTGTATCAGCTGACAACCCGTAAATAAAAGTCTGAGTAATTCTGATTTTTTCAGTTCAGTGACCCTTTCACAGCAACTCCAGTGAGGCAGCTCGGTAAGCAAGAATGCGAAGTTATTCACTGAGAGACAGTCAGAAAAGGGCACATTTGCTTGCTGGTACATATACAGCCACACATACATGGTACCTCAGAATACAGTCAGCTGAAAATAAGTGTGGTAGATTTTGCAGGCTATGGGCCAAGTTTTGTTCACATTTAGACAGGCCTGTATCCAGGTCATGTCTATAATTTCACTGAATTTAAAAATGCAACTAAACTTTAAACTGGATCAATGAAAGCACTGTCTGGGTGTCTGAACCCAGCAGAGAGAATAAAAAGATATTTAAAAGTGTTTGAAAAGAAAGTCTTCCTCCTTCAGCATTTCATTGTATGGATTAACAAATAAATTAACAAAAAATTAATGAAACTGACAGTAGGCAAAGTGTGAGAGAAGATGACCCTCCCTATCCCACATACTCTAAGTCTTAATCCATTCTCTAGCTACTAGAAATGGGGATAAATCCTGCAGTATGAGTTGTACCATCCTTTCCAAACTTTTGTTAGTACTATTTATTATGCCTCCTGTGGTATCCTTTTTTCTTTCCATGGCAGGCTGCAAAGAAGTGAAGTATACAAATATCCCTGTGGCCAGAAGGCCTCAAAAAGCTCCTTATACAAAGCATTGCCCTGCAGGATGCTCCAACTGATTTTCAGCATACGAAAGAAACAGGGAACCAAAGCAGTAAACCCTAAAAGAGGGAAGATTGTCAGGAGAAATATGTCACTGGAGTACACGTGCTTTCTGAGAGCAGTGAAGAGGTTAATTGTGACAGCACTCCATGGTTACAGCCTGAAAATGAGTCCTACTGTAAAAAAGTCTCTATATTTCTTTTCACATTGTAATCTTTAGCAGAAAAAAAGTTACTCCCCAGATTTGCAGTAAATTACAGCTCCAGGCAAAAACTTCACCAGATGAGAAATGTTTCTGACCATCCACTTTTATCTCTACACAAGATACAATCAGTTTCTGTTGCAAAAAGTCTCCAGCACATTCAGTTATAATTTCATCCAAGGTTAACCGACACCACCCCCACCACACCACCACCANCCCTCGCGCCCTAAACACTGGACTTGCTCTGGAGCTGCAGTGTTGCTCTAGAACATGCTGGTGATTTTCCACTATCTGCACAACACACAAACACTGATGTTTCTCAGGTGTCTTGGCTACATGGCTCAGGATTTTCTAACCAGACAATCCATTTCTTCATGCCGCACCATGCATAAAACTCTGCACTTTTCAGTGTAAATTGCAGGTTCTCGCTTCTGAAATTAAGTCCTACCTGTTTGTTAAATTTGTCCCAAGAAAACAAGTGATTAATAAGTCATTAAAATAGCTCCCCCTTTCTCACTAGTACTGCCTCTTGTAGGCATTCTTTCATGTTCTTCCAGTCTTCTCAAAAATCACCTCTCTTTGCTTTTGGTTACACGTAGGAGTCAAAAGCAAAGTATTTTGTAGGAAATATTTAAACAAGTGAGGACTATGGAGGTGGCTCAGTTTTGCAGTGGTGTGAGAATTACAAGATTAAGTACTGCATGAGAGATTTGAGACTGTCCTCTTTGCTGGCAGGGGAACGTGTCATCAAACAGACATCCTCGCCGTACAGCCTCCTGCTCCCTCTGCTTGCCCTTCTCTTCCTCTGCCAACCTTTAACAGCCTCCAGAAATGCAACCTGCTCTTAAGGAAGCAAACAAAACAAAAAGCCCCATTTCAGCTCTTTGTTTTCATATCCCATCCTGACAGCCCTGGTTCCCTCTCATCCAGCACAACTTCTCTGCTCAACAGTGAACCGTTACAAACAGCTTTCTGATTGTGAGCAAAGGTGGAAGAAACATACTCAAACCAAGTGTCAGACTAAATACTGCCCTAACAGCATGACTCTCAGGTACACAGATGACCTTGGTTATCATTGCTTTTTACCTGTACTGCTTACATTAATTCCAAGTGCCTGCAAAACAGCTGCCAGCAGCTCCCGAGGGAGGTTGGCTCTGCAGTGCACTAATGCCACCAAGTAAACACTGTACTGAGATGTGTAAACTTGGGTTCCCTAGGAATCCCTCCACCCTCCAAAAAAGCAACATGTGGCATCTGGAAAAAGGGCAAGATACATACACAAAGCTCAATCTCAAATCAACTCCGTTTCCTGCTTTACTTTGTCTTCATTGGGCACAATCAGGTTCAGAGGGAAACTTTTTGTTGTAGCTCCCATGCAGGGAAAATGTTTGCCAAATGCAGAACTCAGAAGTCCTGTTGGATTCAGTTTGGGGATGTTTTTTCCTCATCCTTGTGGAGGTCTTGTATCCTCCAACCCTTTTTTTCCCCCAACATACCCAAATCTGCCTTAAACGTCAGTAGTGTGTTTGAACAACCAGATGTGGCTTCTCTAAGCTTCTAGTATGGCTCCCAGCAGCTAGCAAGGAAGATCATCATGACCAGCATCTTCATGTTTTTCCAAATTTGACTGAGAGGCTCAGAGAACCTGAGCTTATCAGATATACATCTTCAAAAACATTTTAACTGTTCTGATTTCAGAGCCACGATCTTAAGACATAGTTTATTTGTTTATTAAACAGCATTATGATGTCCTGGGAAACTTTTTAAGTTGCTTATATCCTATGAAGTAACATCACTGCAACGAAACAGCGGGTCACAGTGTCACAGCTGGAAACCTCGAATCCATCATAACAAGATCTCTGAGTTTCCAATTCAAAAGCTCTGGAGTGCTGAAGTATTTTTTCTCCTAAGGGCATTTAGCTCAGGATTCCGCTTTCCATGGTTCATTGTGGATAGGATTTGGTACTAAGCTATATATAGGGTTTCTTCTGGAAACCCTAGCTGTGAGAGCACTCTGTACGGAAAAGCACAGTGTCAGAAGCTATGGTACAGTCCCATCCAGCCCCAAAGTCAGGGTTACATTGCCATGTTGCCATGCCACAGGGCCTTTACAAGCTTCAGAAGAGTATGAAACACAGGTAAACAGTCCAAGTTCAATGACAGATAAGTGCAGGCTTAGGTAAGGAAACAGACTTACGACAGACATTAATTGTTTGTGGCACAGCAGGAGTTACAGACTTAGGATCAAACAAGAGAACCAGAGGGATAACAGAATAGGATCTTCTAAAATGCCTAATATGTTAAGATGATGTTCATCGAGGTAGCGAATGCATCCATGCATGGAAGAGCTTGGTCCCTTATACAGAAATATCTTATGCTCAGATTTTCCTGTTTGACCAATGAAATTCAAGGTTCTTGCATCTTTATGAGGTTAGAGATGACAAGAGTGGTTGAAGAATAACATTGAAGTGATTTGGATAGACCCTGGGACTCAAGCCTTCGGTTTTTCAGTAAGTGGGTAAACTTGAACAATGCAAAAACTTTCTGCAAATGCTTCTGGACAAAGTCTTTTGCAGGGAAGGAAGTTTAGCATTTCCAGCAACAGTTGCCTAGATAGTCTCTTCTCTACCAAGAATCTAATGGGGGCAATATTTCTGTTTAAATAGACTTACTACAAAACTAGCATCTAGCTGATGTGGAAACCCAAACCCAGCAGGAATTTTATGCCTATTCCCTGGAGGTGCAAAATTCTGTGTCTCCTCACCAACCAGTGAATGGTTCAGTGTTTCTCTCAAGCCCTTTTACTGACTATAGTTCACTTAGGAAATTAATATTTTCTTGAAACTCAGTTAAGATGCATCTGTAGAGGGGAAAAAAAAATAAGTCACAAGCCTCACAAAAAAAAAAAATTTGAAAAAGCTTCCAATGATAACCAGAATTTCCTACATGGCTTAATGGCCCAGCTATGATTAACCAGGAAGATTATTAAACATTGTTAAACTACAAAAAATACATGAGAAATTTCAGCATGATCTGGAAGAAAAAAGTTAAGTAATGGGTATTCTTGCCCTCAAATATAAAATGCAAAGGATTATTTCTTAAAGATAAAAACCACAAGAACAATATTTTAGTGACAACTGTAGCTCTCTGGAGAAGGAGTGACCTGATGCAATCTGAAGTAAGTCTGATATACTTGACTATCCATTTGCTGTAGCCACTTGTTTTTTTAGCCTTCTGGGTTATGTCCCAGTGAAACCAAAAGAAGGGGGAGATAGTGGGAATTTAAGATATCGTTCAAGAAGAAAAAGAAGCATGAAGCAGATAGGTGACTTACCTGAAGTTACCAAAAATATTTTGGACAGAAGGAAGGAATTAAGTCAGCTCTAATTTCAACATTAGTGACTGAGACAGAAAATAGTGATCTCTCTCCTCTCATCTCTCTGTACCTGACATACTGGCACTAGGACTCACTATGTACCAGCAGAGAATTTTGCCTATAGAAAACTCTAGAAGAAAAAACAGTTAAACACTCCATTTCCCAATACATCAGGATAAAATTAATATAAAAAGATAATTCTACTTCCTGAAAAAATGAGTAAGATCTCCCTATCCTTCAATGCAGTACAGCATTGGGAAAATAAAAAAAAAAGGAAAAAAAGACAAATTCCATCCCTGCATACGCCTGAAAGAAATTTTCTTGAAGAAATGCACAGCACTCTGCCTCTCTAAAAACTATCAAGAGAACACAAAATAAAATCTTTTCCCAGAGTTTCACGCTCTTTCGTATAACACATATAAAGAGAAATGAGTGAGTTGTATGGGACAGCGATGAGCCTCTGAACAATCCCTCTTTTCATCAGGATCCAAACTGGGTTTCAAAAAGCTGCTTGGAACATGCCTAGCTATTTCTGTTCCACAGCAATATAGTCATGGAAAGTTTTCCATGTATCACAGCAAGGCCAGAGAGCAAACAGTTTATCACTGGAGTGTCTGAGCTTGCACGATAAAAACCAAACAGGCAGTAATATATGACAAAACCTTGAAAGCATAATTTTGGACTCTAATTACCTGGTCAGAGCCTCTTTTGAATAGGTTGTGTGGGCTAATAAATTTCTTGTTTAGAGAACAAGAACAAGTCTACTTTGTCTGGACTCTAATCTTGGTTTTATAGCGGATTGTTATCAGTGCTTTTTCCGTGGAATTTAGTTTCCCTGCATAGATTTAAAAGAATAAGTCTTTTTCTATTCCTTCAAGGCAATAGCATGTTATGTAGCTGCTCCTGTGTACTTTTTGCCCATATTTGGGGTGAGCAGCAACTGGCTTGATTCTTACTTATGCTTTGGTTTCCTTCAGCTTTCTGGCAAGATGAGCCCACATCTATATATGAATATCTACAGAAGGCCTCCCTCTATAGCACTGAATTGCTATTGAGGCTCTACAGAATTTTTTCCCTTTCCTATTCTCTTGTGCAAAGATTTTAGTGGGGAGCCACTAAACACGTGCCCTGTATCTTCAGGATCTGATGGTAGGGAGCTCAGAGTAGTTCACGGGCAGAAGGTGGTGGGGCTTCTTGTGGTTCAGAGATGTTGCCTGGTGGGACTGGCAGACAGCTGTGTTCAAGAGCGAACGAGCAAATTCAAGCTCACTGGTTCTTGCTGTGCCGTATCTCACAGCTGAGGACCTACAAAGCTCACAGCTTCCATCTAGTATGTCTTTGCTGGTCAGATGCCACAGCATCAACGTGGGAATAACAACATTGCTTAAGAGCTATGGCTTTGGCTACTCCCAGGCCACAATGATTTCAAAGCACGAAGAACGACGAAAATCAGGACATGGAATTTCTCTAATTTTTATACAAAGCCATGGGAAACCACAGAAAGGAAGGATGCCTTGCCCCACTTTGTTATCCACACTAAGGACATACAGCGTCAGGAGGGCCAACAGACTCGTGTTCTCATGCATCTCACTAAAGACTTTCCATGTCTTCCCCTTGTTTTGTTTTCTGTATCAGTCTCACTGGAGTACTTAGGGAATATCCACTTGACCATTCTGTAATCATGGTATCACAAATGAAAAACTTCTCCAAAAGAACAGATGTGCCAAACCAGCTCGAGAATGCTGAGCTGAATGGAAAGTACACGCTGATCAAATATTTACTATTGCTGTTGGGGAGGGAGCTGTGAGGTGGTGTTTCCATGACATTTTGTTCCTGTAAAGCCAAGAGCTGTTCTATAACCTTTGAATGTCCCTTGAAAATGTTAATCTCACACCAGAAGCAAATTGAGAGATTTAGAAAGGATGACATTACTTATTCTCAGTCCATGGTATCACACATAAATAACAATTACTAGAGAATGTCATTAATAAATGAATCCTCATGATGACTGAGAAATAAGTGATCATAATGAAAGAATTTACAGCTTAAGAGCAGGGTGACATAGACTGCGTTCAAGGTTATCTTGCTCTGTCCTGTTGTAATAGGCATAAATGCTTAGTTGAAAGTTTATTTTAAAGAACACACTCATTTTCCAAAAATCAGCTAAGAATAGTGGTCTACAAAGAGTAGTGTTTCCATATCATCCATTACCCAGAGCTCCAGGAACACTGTGTAAGAATTAGTGAATTAAAAAGTTTTTACCATCACCACCCTGCGCTGGGTGATTTTTCATCATCCCTTTTGAAATTAGCTATTAGAGATGTCCTGAGGTACAAGCTGGTGGGACTTGCATAGAAAGCAATCAGGAACAAGAAATGTAAAATATAGGCCATGTTCAAGGAGGTAACCATGGAAAGACTCAAAATGCAGATGAAATGTTCAGCACAAGAGATTAAAATAGTTCCAACCGCTGATTTTTCTGACAGAAGGGGAGTCAATTTTGTCTCTTTTAAAAATGCATGGATAACCTTCTGAAGCAGTGGCCTTCACCCTCTTCTTTGCCCCTTTGCATCCTTATTGGGATGCAGTAAAATAAACATATACCTTTATCAGACATCACAAAATACCTCAATTCTAACCACTTCTCCCTGTGAAAAGTGCAAGACTGTTACCTATCCCTACATTTATTTATATTTTGGCAGATTCCCAAACTATATTAGACGAGTGGTTTAAAATAGTAACAAGAGCTGTCATGGAGGACAGTGCATGTGGTAAATGGTCTTTTGTAAACCCCTAACAGCATGCTTCTACTAAGGGAGGAGATCTGCTATGGAAGGGGAAATTTAAGCCAAAAACACCCCAAACCAAAATAAGAAAAAAAACAACCTCAACCCTTCAAAACCTCTCCCAAAATAAGAAAAACCCCACCAGACCAGAAAAAACAAACAAACAAAAAACTCCAAGCATTCACCACTGAGCCCAAGATGTTGCACCTGAATCTCACAAGAACTACAGGTTGGTTTGGAGGAGACCATGCATCCCTCAATGTCCAGTAAAAGTAAAAAAATATTTAAAAATTGAAGTATTTTTCTTGTACATTTTCCAAACAAGTCTATACATTCATCCAAACTCATGCATATAATACTTAGCTGTTATCACTAACATCTGATTTAAATGTGACCATTAACTTCTGGAAACTACTTTAATATGCAGACTAGTAAATCCCTTCTTTCTGTCATTTTGTTGTTGTTATGTTTAAAGACTCTTCCCTCTGGGGATTTGCTGTGGTTATAAGTCTTCATCACAAACTCACTGTACTACATTTGCTATAAAAACAAGAAGTCAGAGCCTCCTTAATTTCCTTTTCAAAGTCCATGGTTTATGATGTTTTAATTAATCTCCTCCCAGCTTAATAATTTAAGAAGTAATTTGAACATGCTTTCAGTGCTTTCTTACTACAACTTCAAAGGCTCTGGTCATTGCTAGAAGAGCTTGGGTGCTCAGTACATAACCCTAGGTGGGTTCATTTCTGGATGTATCATGCAACAGCCTGCTCTTTCTTCCTGAAGATGGTCCCATAACATATAGATATTTAAAATTTAACAAGCATGAAAAGACCAGAGACTACACTACCATCATCATTTCATTGGCGCTCCAAGGAAAACAAAGGCAACTCAAACTGTACCATGAAATAAAAGCCAATTGTTTCAAAACCAATGCTGAGACAGCTTTGATATTTTTCAGGGGTGATTTATAGCAAAACTTAGTGGTAACAAGGATGTAAGAATGCCCAGCATAGGAAAAGCTCAAGAACAGATGGGAGAGAGAATCCAGTGTTTCAGATAAGAGTGAGAAACAGAAAAAAAAAACAACAATTGATCCAGCTGTACAATCTGGTAGCAGCTGAAGGGCTTTAGGAAGCCTATCAATTTTCTATTCTCCCAAGAATCAGAAGTATTTGGCAAATACTTGAGACAGGAAACAAATCAGTTTTGAGACCTCAAACATTATTTATAAAAATGTCAGCTCATAGTAATCTTCCATGAAAGACTCGTAATATCACAGTTGTAAAAAGTGTATTTTAAGACATGACTTTAGAGTATCAGAATCGCCTGAACAATCTACATCTTTGTCTCTTCCTATACATATGTGTGTATGTGGGTGGGTATACATATATCTATACAGCAGTTTATTTCCCTTTAAAATATATTTCTCGTAAGTCAAAACACCCTTCTGATTCCACTAAATTGTTTAGTTTAAACATCAATCTCTAGGGCATTGATAAATTGTATTTTTGTGGGTTTGGGAAAGCTGCAAATATTTACACTCTAGAAATCCAATGTTGCAGAAAAGCAATGTTTCAGCAATCAAGAACATGGCCCGTTCTCTCAGCATGATTCACCGTAACTAATCTCCCCAAAGAAGCAGAGCTAGGGAATGATTGCCAGTAGTAGTGTATTCTCGAAAGGTTAAAAACCACCCCTAAAAACAAATAGGTGCTGTGTAAAACAAACTGTGCACAACTACCACTCACAGACTGGCTACCAGCATTACACCACAGTCCAGACACAGATTAAGTTTCCTCCTGGTGAACAGGAGCACTCCCATTAGATGTTCACAGCCACAGCAACCAAAACCCAATTGGGGCATGATATAAAAGTGAACTGTCCTTGGCTAAGTGTGATCTCTTTTGGGGACCACATCCTGGCAGTGTCCTGCTGTGTTTGCTCCCACCAGCTATGGAAAGGGACGGCAGACGCCCTCCCCTCTACCTCCCACAAGGGGATGTGCAGTCAGCTGCAGGATGAGGCTTCTACATTAACATTTGCCATGTTTGTCAGTCAATGACAAGGGAGGGATTTTTGTCAGCGGTTTTGCAGACCATATGAGGGCTGGCTGGTCAAATGCCTCAGCATTTGAATGATTCACAGCTACCTCCTTTTGGCCCAGACTCAGCACAGCTCAGTGCAACCTCAGCAATAGGATCTGATATACAGCAGTGTAAGAGCGCAGCACCTGAAGCTTCTCACCGTAAGCCACATACCAAGAAACACACTATGGACATTTAGCAGCCATATAAGGAACAACCCTGGCACCCATCTGCTGTTCTCATTTAAGTCTCCCTTACCTCACACTGCTGCAGCATAGCTTCTGCCTGTACAGACTCCTACAGACTTTTGGTTTGCACAATGCTGCGTGGGAAAGCGGGAGTAGATGAACCCAGTAACTCAATGGCCAATTCTACAACCTGCAACAAAATAGAACAACAAAATGGAACAAGCCCCCACATCTATGCTTAATTCTCAGCCCCGGTGCATTTTTGCCAGAGACCCCTAAGGTCAATGAGTTTATGGCAAGGGGCATCTTCTCCACACCCCTCAAATGGAGTAACTCCATTGGTCCCTAATCCTCTACCAGAAGTACCTGTGGTATGAGAACTCCTACACCCCCAGATCCCCTTGTCATAGCAGAACAGCTTCAAATCGAGATCAGCTTGGGCTGAAGCTGCCTTTGTGCAACTCCTCTTGTTTCAACCTGCCCAGACAAACAGGTCCTGAAGAGCTTGTTTCTCTGCTTGGTTTTTATACAAGAGAAAAGCTAGTTTAGCAAAACAGACTCAACCAGGATGAGCTCTACCTAGCCTGCACGGCACCTGTAGGAAAGCATGGGTTATAGATATGACCAGTACATCCAAGGAAATATTGCTATTTGTCATTCCTCAAGGTCTGAACGGGAACGGAGGGACTACCATGGCAAAAGACAGCAAAAATTTCTGCCATGCTTATAGGGACACCTACACCTGACTTTTCTGAAATGGGAGCACAGGCATTTTCCATAGCTCTAGAACAGCAGGAGACCAGAGAGGGCTAAGGCAAGGGCAAATAACCTCTTTCAGCACAGCCTTATTGGTGTTGGGATGCTTCCTGGTTCTCAGAGCAACAGAAATGAGATGTAACCAAAACTCACCTGCTCTCCCTTGATGTCTCTTTGACACACCATTGTAGTTTCTGCAGCTCACCACCTATTAGAATATTAAAAAAAAACACGAAAAAACAAAAACAACAGAACAACTAAAACAGACTTACCTCCATGCATCTGGTGTTAAAAATTTGGTCTGACTGAGGAAGAAACAGATACCTCACTCTTGGCCAGAAAGCACAATAGTCTGTAGAGCAAATAACTTGTTTCTGTGGTTCACTGCTAAAACACCTGTTTGAAACCCAGCTGTAACCAAACGCAAGTAAGCAAGTGCACAGCACAATTGAGCTCATGAAGCCTTCTAGCTTCAGTTATCAGATACTCAGCCTCAGGCCAGGCGGTAAAGGTCCCTGTGAGCCCTGGCATCTCCTGTTCAATCCCTCCTGGAACTGACCGAACCAGCAATGACAGCACAGCTATAAGGGGCACCCCAGGAAAGGTGTCGTGGGTTTGGCCCATGGCCAGGTGACAGATGCTCTCTATTATGCCCTTCCACCTTCCCAGGGGAAGATAACAGGGGAATAAGGGAGGGAGACTTTGAGGTTGGGAAAAAAAACCCTAGAACTGTGTTGGTGAAACAGCAAATAATAATAATGGTGAATTTTATACAAAGATGTAAATATATTCATATATATAAATGAATATACTACTACAGAGCCCATGCTTCCCAGATGGTAATTATGTCCAGACCAGGAAATAAGTCCCAGACTGGACTCAGCAGCAGCTGGAGGTGCCTGGACCCAGTGTCCTGCTGGCAGCACCCAAAAAAACCACCTTGGGTGGCCGTGCTGGTCCTACTTAGAGAAGAAGGGGAAGGCAATCTGCCTCGGTGCACGATGCTCTTCTCCAGTGAGCACACAGGCTGCAGGCACACCAGCAGCACAGGGAGGGATGACAAGAGGGGACCCAGCCCTGCCAGCACAGCCCCAGGCCCAGCAGAGGGCTCTGAGGAGCCATTTTATACTGAGCGCCATGGGCAGGAGCGCTGTGATTGGCCCGTTGGGGTCACCTGACCCGCCCTGCCCTCCCCACAGGCACCGCTGCCCCCCATGGCCATGGCCCCAGCGTGGGGGCAGCAGCCGGGGGGGCCTGGATGGGCTCAGGGCAGCACGGGGAATTGTTATCCTGGTGCTCCCAAACCAGAATAAAAGGTGATGTTGGTCAGCAGAGGAGAACAGCAGTAATTACACCTGCACCTATCCAGGCTGTCGGTGTTGGCGCAGACATTTTGTGTCTCTCAGGGAAAATGAAATCGCCCTTCCCGGGAGCATCTCGGAGTGAGGTGACCCCTGTGCCGCTCCCAGGGTGAACATGGCTGAGAAGGACACCAGTCACTGAATCTGGGCCACGAACAAAAGAATATAAAGTCACATTTTGGTCTCTTTCAGAGGAAAGGCATATTTGCAACTCGTATTTTCAGAGAAGCAGCCAAAAGGTCTTTATCTCCCATTTGAGAGACAGACAAGGAGGATCTTGTTTATTTAAACTGCAAAATTTTATAGATAGTTTGAAGTTGAGGGAAGCATTTTAACCAGCTGAAGCTTGAGCTACTTTAGGGTTGGGAAAATATCTTCCATGTTTGATCTGGGTGGCTGAACAAAAGGACAGAAAGGTCTGATTTTGCAATGCATCCAGGCAATCTTGTTTGCAAGTGTCTTGGCACCACAAAACAATTTTAATCCCTGAATTTATCCTTCCCATTGACCAGTCTTCATATTCATCTATTTATAAACCTAGTCACCCATTTTCTTTCCACAGTCAGATTTTGTTGGACTATGGTAAAACTATTCTATGCTTTTCTGGGCCCCAAAAGATGCTCTCTCTGCTTCCAGCCTATCTCACATGGCCATATACTTTGTTTAGCCTGTTCTAGCTCTATCAAAGTCATAGGGTGCATATGAACTAACCTACATCTTATCTTATGAAGTATCTACTCCTACGACCTGAGGTTTTTCCTATGTTTGTATTGTCTTAATGAACTATTGCCAGCAATATCTTTATGTTTGTTTTTATTATTCATTCCCTCCACCATATTTGCATGTCTTTCTTTCATGCTTCCTTTTCTTTTTGAACTTGGCAGCCTTACACAGTTTCAGTGTGTAACATCATTAATAAAGTAAATCATCAAGTGAAAGAAAAGCTCACCTATATTACCCATTTGCAGCAGAAAACAAAGCAACACACGGCTTTCTTTAACTACAGTCAATGCCTGGTAATGCTAGACATTTTCAGCAACTCTAGAGAAACATACCGTGTCTTTCTTTGAATTTATCAGTAAACACTAAAAACTAAAAGCAGCTCAGCTGTACACAGGTGACATGATTTTTTAATCTCCATTCAGGTTTTCCTACTTGGCTCCTCTTACTTTCTGAGTCCTACTATTCAAAAAAAATGTAGGGCTGAGCACTAGTGCGCTCTGCTTGCTTTCTGA
>VZRW01002926.1:0-43491 GCA_013398125.1 Aegotheles bennettii
GGTGTTGGAATAGGTTGCCTAGGTTGTCTAGGGAGGTGGTGAAATCACCATCCTTGGAAGCGTTCAAGATGTGTCTGGATGTGGTACTGGGTGATATGGTTTAGTGGTGATGTAGGTAGGCTGTTGGACTGCATAATCTTGAAGGTCTCTTCCAACCTCAATGATTCTATGATTCTATGATTCTAAAATCATTAGTCTACAGTCATATAACCAAAAAGACATAGTATACGTTAGGGTCCAGCTTCTCTGTGTAATCTATTGTGTGAACTTTTAACTTGCCATAACTGTCATTAACATAGACTTAATGAAGTGGAAAGATAATGGAATATTGGTATAAATCAACTGGCCATTTCTATACTTCTTCTGTTGTCCTGTGTGCACTTCCTGTCCTTTTCCTGTGTACACTTCATGCAAGGTCTATATTTATATCAGGAATCACACAGAATCACACAGGATAGTTTGAGTTGGAAGGGACCTTAAAGGTCATCTAGTCCGATTACCCTGCCATGGGCAGGGACATCCTCCATTAGACCAGGTTGCTCAGGGCCCCATCTAACCCGGTCTTGGACGTCTCCAAGGACGGGGAATCCACCACCTCTCTGGGCACCCTGTTCCAGGATTTTACCACCCTCATGGTGAAAAACTTGTTCTTTATATCCAACCTAAATCTACCCTCCTTCAGTTTAAAACCATTACCCCTTGTCCTATCAAAACAGGCTCTGCTAAAAAGCCTGTCCCCGTCCTTCTTATAGCCCTCCTTTAGGTAATGAAAGGTTTCCTCAGAGCTGCCTCTTCTCCAGACTAAACAACCCCGACTCTCTCAGCCTTTCCTCATGGGACAGGTGTTTCAGGCCTCTGACAATTTTTGTGGCCCTTCTCTGGACTTGTTCCAACAGGTCCATGTCCTTCCTGTGTTGAGGGCTCCAAAGCTGGATGCAGTACTCCAGGAGGGGTCTTACCAGAGCAGAGTAGAGGGGCAGAATCACCTTCCTCAACCTGCTGGTCAGTCCTTTTGATGCAGCCCAGGATACAGTTGGCCTTCTGGGCTGAGAGGGCACATTGCCAGCTCATGTCCAGCCTGTTGTCTGAATGGCCCTGAATAAGCAGAGCTGCTTAGGCTAGCTGCATGATTTATGAAGCCTGCTTTTTACCAAGCAGATAAAATCTTGTGGATTTGGGAACAGCTAGCTGGTATTTCATAAGAGTACCATTAATTATTGCTTGAATTTAATCCAGAATTACAGTCTGGGATTTTGGTGAAGCAACCCTAATTTTTTGGATAGTCTGGGCTAAATTCTCAGGTTGTCCCTTGTTAAAGAGCAGTGAGAAGGACATAGGTAAGATACCAAGCTGTGGGAACCCAGGTTGCCAACTACCTGTTACAAAGCACGCACATCATGATGTCTCTTCCTGACATCAGTCCCCTCCAAACATTGTCATCCCGAAGTCTCTGCCTTCAGTATCAGTGAATATTTAGTTAAAAGTCACACACGATAATTTTGTAGATGTATAAAAATGAATGTATACGCACATGCATGTATGTAGGCATAAAGGATACTACTGTGTAGTGACAGATGGACATTTTTATGTAGGTCATTTATTTTCAATAAGGAAGCTTGTCCATAATCTCTTGTTGTCATTGAACTGTAAGGCCAATACTATGGTAAACAAGGTCTGAGATCCAGTCAATGCTACTCAGCAGAGAACAAGGCAAATGCTCCAATGACATGACAGTGTCATTTGAAATCTACCACTATATTCAGTTTTGTCAAGACCACTTGTCAAAGGAATGTAATTCGATAATATTTTTTCCTATTTTGTAAACAGTCATCTCAGACAGTGCTTCCCCTATTTTGAATTTTGGGGCATATTTTCCCCCTGTTGGGATGGAATCAAATTTATGCTTCTGATTTTGTACACTGTCTTCTCTTTGAGTTGTTAAAGGAAGTTCTAGCAAAGGAGCCAGGGCAGTGGATCATGCTGTCTCCACTCATTCCATCAGCTAAAGCATCAGCTGCTGTGAAATGACATTGGCCCTTAGGATAGTTTCTGATACTTCCCATAAGTTTTTAAAGTAGGAGTGTTGCAAATGAAAGATTTGATTGTTTTGCAAACTTCCTTTTTTCCAGCCAGTTCACTTTCATCCTCTTGCAATTAACAAAGTAGGTATGGGACTGACAACCTTGTTTTGGTGTGACACTTCAAGACTGTTGCCCATCACCTAAAGAGAATGCATTTTAACACAACCAAACCTCCAAAAGATTAAGAAAGTTTGGGGTGAAACTAGCTCAAACAGATGACAGTACCTCTGAGTAATGTGGTGAGAGATATTTCCCGTTGTGTTTTGCAATGTTGTGCATAATTTTTAATGCCTTCTCTCCCTTTTTGCGTGTCAAGAGCCAACGTGGAGATTCAGGAACCACCCTGTTAGAACACAGAAATCACAAATAATAGTTTTGCCGTTTAACATCAGAAGTAAAACAAAGTCCTATGCCTTTTGCCTGTGTTAATACACAACACTGAATTTCAGTCTTTGGGAGACAAATTCTTTTTCAGACTGCTTTTCCAGTCAGTCCTCCGTAAAACATCTGATCCTTGTGGACAAGAAAGCGGAAAATAAACTATATAAGTACTCTGCAAAGCTGAAAAATAAGAAATCTAGCTACTGTATTTGCACAATGGATGTCAAAAGTATGATAACCAACAAGCAAACAAAGTGCCTGTAGAACAGCAAGGAACAATGAAAGTCAACGTTAAACACGTGTAGTACCAAGTACAGGCAGACTCAGAAAATTCTAGCTGTATCAGTATAAGATAGACAAGCACACACTCAAATGTATATATATATATATATTATAAACTGAACACAAAGCAATACTACTGACCTGTGTTTCAGTTTTTGCTAGCGTAGGATTAAGATGATTCACAATTCAAAACTTCACAACAGACAATGTTTGAGGAAACAATGTGCAGAAGGAGGGAATGAGGATTAGTTTCTTTGAAACCAGCCCACATAGGGATAGCTGTACTCCACCGGGACAGATGTTCACCACAGCATAGTTCTCTGCTCTCTCATTAACTGTACCGCCCAGCTCATGGGACCTGAAGGGCAAGTTCAGGCTTGAACTGAGTATGTAATTAGAGGTAAAGGAGGTAAATGGGAAAAGCAGGCTTTGGTCAAGTTAACCAGCTAAACATCCAGTCCCACGCTAAACAAGAGCCCAGCAGGGTCCTGTGAAGGACTAGCTGTGGCTGATGAGAGAGGCAAAGCCTGGGCAGAAAAAAGTAATGTGTGTCTGCAATTCACTTTTAGTGGCTTTAAACATGCCAAAATCAACAGCATGGAAATATCTTCTTCCCAACCTGCAACATCTTGCACATTGTAGACTTTGGACAACACTGGGGGGTCTCAAGGTGCTCAAATAGCAGCAGTGATAACAACAAGAGCAATGACTGCACCATTACCAGTAGTAGAGCAGGAAGAGGAAGTTCGGCAGTGAAATGGCCAGCTGGATCCCCTGCCAGGTAGGAACCAAGTACGCAATTCCAGGGAGAATCAAAATTCCCAGAGTGAAGAATATCTGAATCACAATCCCAACAAATCGCTGGTCAGAACCAACAATCTCTGTCACTGAGCAGAAAGAAAGCCAAAATAAACAACTCAGAAACAAACCCAACTGGAAAGAAAAATATTAGTGGTGGAATGTAAGGAAGGATATCTTTGTATCAGTTCACTAGTCTGTCTATTCCAGCGTCTTGCCTTCAGTACAGTAAGCATGTCACCAAGACTGTCCAGGGCAAGCATGGGAGATACCTCCTCATCAATTCACCTGCCATTCTTCAGCTAGAGAGGTTTCTGACTCCATGTTTATTAATGAATTACATAGGGACAGAACAGAGGTTTGAAACTGTATCATGATCATGCTTAGTGGTAAATTGTTAGCACTCTTCCAGGCACAGTTCTTCTCCATATCCCAGACTAGAGAATCTTCCAGGCAGAACCTGCTCCCAGCAGGTAATATGAGCACGGCACCTGTGGGGAAAAGAATTTAACCATACCATGATGGTTGATCTGAGGGCTAAGGTCTGGTATGTTCCACAGCTTGTTTCATTTATTAGAACAAAAATAGCCTTCATTGATTTTTTTTTAATCCTTTGGTGGATTTTTTTCATTCTGTGACTATGTCTAATCATTTCTGAAACCCATGTAAGCCAATATTTCAGACCATGAGTTCCATAGTTGAGATTAGCAATGCAGGAAGAAGTGTCTCTTGTCTGTTTCAAAACTATCACCACTACCTGGCCTTCAGAATAAAAGCAGAGGGCTTTACCTTGGTTTATAAGGAGCAGAAAACCCTTTTTTAAAATTTTACTAAAGAAAACACAACTTTACAAGTAACAGTAGTTTGTTTCAGCTGGCAATACAGAGTGATATGACACCGTTACTATTTTTATTGACTGTTCATCACATCTGCGTGGTTCAGGGGCAACTCTATTGCCTAAAGGGCCCAGCACTGCCCCAAGAAGAGCTAGGTTGTATGTAAAAGCGAAGAGAGGTTCTTGGGACAGCCTGTCATGATTCTGAAGCCCAGGTCAGTAGCCTGGAAGATGTATCAATGGCAACCATCCTCCTGGTACAACCAAACCAATGTTCTGTATACACCTTTTAAAAGATGTTAGGTTGGTAAATACTCTGGGTGATTCCCAGACATAAGAGTAGATCCTTGAAGGGATTTAGATGGAATCACTCTCTCCAAGAATTAAGCACCTTGCTCAGGGTTGTGGTAATACACCGTCCCTCGGGATGTTTTATCTCTTAACCTTCCTCTAAAGTCAGGCAGTCTGATTTGAGCATTGTAAAATGTTCCTTTCTGATGAAACTTGGTCATTTTAAGGAAGTAATTATAAGGACATAAAGTATTTTGCTGGTTAGAGCACTTGCCAAGGTTTTAGGATAAGATCTCAGTTTAAAATTAGGCCATGTGCTTGGAATTGAGGAGAAAAGCAGTTTCTGACCCTTTCACTGGATCTTGGACCTGAGCTGCTCAGCAGTGTAACTTTGCCCAGAAAACTTAGGTGCTTATGGGTTTTAGACGCTGAGAAGGCTAGGCAGGTATGTTTGCACATACATCACTACGGTGTTCCCAGGTCTCACTATAACTGTTTACATCTAGTTGCAATTCCACTCTCACTCATGTGAATTCCACAGGCCTCACAGACTAGTGATAATACAAATTTTTGCGCTACATAATGATGTTATCACTGTGTTTTTGATTATCACAGTAGGTTAATGAATGGCTGATCTTTTTAAATAAATCTGATGTCTCATCTCTATCAGGATGCTTTCCTCAATGCCATGTTATTTCATGCTGTAGAGAGGAGTCTCCCTTTCTGAACCTGACAGTTATTCAAGATGCCACAACAATAATCTTTTTTCATTAAAAGTAAAATTGTTATGCTAGGAGCTTTATTGTTGGGCCATAACTATAACCTATCAAAGAGCCTGGATCCCTGCTGGTTTGTTGCTATTCATAAAAAAGCTTCCTTTTTCACTTTCAGGAAATAATAATCCTAATATGGACCCTGGTGTAAAATATGCCCAGCCTGGCACTAAACAAAGCCTCTCAGCTAAAGAATGAAGAGCAGTGTCTGCCCTTCCCCAGTGCAGAAAAGCAGTTAACTCCTTTGAACATCTGTGGAAGATGTTCAGACTCTGACAAAATTAACCATCTTCCTGTTTGTGCATCCTGTTTGGTTTGAGACTTGCTCTATGTATTTTGATAATCTTGGTGTTATTCTGTGTAATAAGAAAACCTTTATATATGCACATTCCACTCCTCCTCCTCTTAATTCTTTATTTATTTATCCCTCTCCATGAAACTCCATGTATTAGTAGTCATAAAATTCCTAAGAACAACCTTGTTGCCTTTGTTACTGTGTTGCCTTTGTTACTGAATTGTCTATGATCAGCTTCTCACAGGCATATTCAGATACCACAGTGATGGGTACAGAAGGAGAGCCTAGACAGTTCTGAAGGACACGTCACTCTTCTTAGTCTGCCTTCATGCATTACTTCTTCGTTCTTCTCCATGGGACCCTGTGAGGTCAGGCAGGCACTTACACTGCTACTTATTTCCATCTTATATCTATACTGAGTATCAGAAGGAATTTGCACTTGCTGCCATTCTCAGAGGCCACCTCTGTACCAGTAAATCAGCAGACATTGCCAGGTAAGGAAACACTACTCTGTTTAGCTGCTAGAAAGGTCCTTAGCATGGTCTAGACAAAGACCAGTGACTGCTCAGGTATGAGTCCAGACCATGGACGATGCCAAATAACAATTTGCTTGCAGGCACCTGGTCTTGAAGGACAAATGAATTAACTAGGGAGGACTTGGGTTCTTCATTGTCTGCTGATCCTAGAGCCAGTGTCTGGTTCAAAAAAAAAAATATATATATATCAAGAACAAATGCAGCCAGAGTCCTCGTCTTCCAAAAATCCCTCACTGTTCCTAACCAGAAAAGAAGATAAGAGCTCTCACCAATCACGTAGCATGTCATCCAGGTTCCCTTGCCAAACACACCTTGGAGAAAACGGAAGATCAAAAACACAGTAAAGTTTGGTGCGAATGCCACTATGATACCACATATCCCAACCCCAAGACAGGACAACAGGTAGATGAGGATTCTGCCATATCTGTTGAAAAAGAAGAAGAAAGTGAAAATCATGAAAAGACACAAAGATATTTTTTTCTTGGCGTCTCATTCTAATACTAGATCTGCAAGTGCCTTTTTGAGACTGGCCTTGTACCGAAGGGAAGCTGCCAGAAACTTCATAGCGTTTGCCCTGGGATATGGGATTCTTTTCCCTGTGGCAGTTATCACTGCCTTTATGTCACTAATTATAAAACTGGTGATGTCCTCACCAGGCCCCCTTGTATTTTAGAAAACAGTTTGTCTTTTTGTATCTAAACTATGCCCATATGGTACAATTCAGATTTTTGACCTAGCTGAAATAAGAGCAACTTTTGTTGGGAATTTCTGTTTTCACAAATTAGTCATCTAATAGTAATTACAGTCAGCTCTGTGAAAGTAAATGATTTCTTCTTTAATTATTTGGTGATTTTTCAGCATTTTGTTTAGGTTTAAATCATTTGTTTTCAAAGTCTGCCTAACATATTCATGACTCTTCTTTTTCAGAAAAAAAACATAATTTTATGTGTGCCCAAGGTAAGCCATAATTAAAAAAAAACAAGAACAAAACAAAAAAACACACCAAAAAACCCCAAAATTCTTCCTGTAGTTTCATGGCAACTGTGGCCTTGGAACACAATTAGAATTTCCATTTTGATCTCTCCTGCATTGTCATTGTTGCTGTTTCAAGAAGAAGAAACTGTGAAAATTGATGTAACTACTTGTCTTACCAAAAAGTATTTGAGAGAATATTTTTTGTTAGTTTTGTTCAAAAGTTTTCATAAGAATAATTTATATAGGACAAAAATCAGGTTATTTTCAACCAGGTCCATTCTTTTGAGTGCTGTCAAGGAGACAATAGTTCACTGGTCTGGCTGCAGCACATTCCCCAGGGCTATTGATGGGCAACATTCATAGTCGTACAGTAGTTACATTATGCTTACTACACAAGTACTCCTCGACATGTTTTTTTCTTTAAATAATTAGCTGTAATATCTCTACTCTTACACAGTTTTAAGGTGCTAGTATCACAATTGCCCAGCCAGATACCAAGCAGAGATATCTTAAGTTAACCAGTGCCATGGCACCTCTTCCACCTTACTTGTCTGTATTACTATATCCCTCGGAAAGATCAGGTTTTCCTTAAAAGTATTTTTGTTTACTAGTTCAAAATTTGTTATCTTAGATGACATTCAAGATAATACTGTAAGGATTCCTTCCTACAAAAAATGTACTTTAAGGTCTTAGTAGTATTATTACAGATACAAAGAAAAATAAAACAAGAAGAAAGAATGTATTTTATGAACTGAAGAAATATGCTTTGCAGTGAAATAGTCAGTGGTGCTCTCAGCCAATGCATAGCTGGACTACCATCAATTATCAGCACAAAGCATAAACCAGGCTCCCTCCTTTACTCTAAAGAGCAAGGTAGAGCTTATGGGAACTCCTCCCTCTGGGGCAGGTCAGCTGCTCAAGTCTAAATATCACCCACATCTTTTTCCTGGTATTCATCCAGCTCTAACACAGTTGAGGACTGGCTGGAGGGAGCTGTGACCTCAGTGGTAACTGTATGATTCCAGCCTGTGAATGGAGACAGTTACCATACTGAGTCCCTTCCTTCTTTCCTTGAGTAGCTGCTTTCTTCATCAACAGGGACTGTTAAACATCCTCTAGTAAACATCAGTCCATAAAACTCCTCTGAATGCTTCTTTTTAATTTCTGTGTCCTCTGCCCTTCCTGAGCCCAGATGTGCACAGAAAACATTGGAAACTGCAAGAAAAGCTCTTTTGATGACATTTTAAAGTCCAAACAGCATCGGGAAGTGCTATTGCGTGAAGCTTCCAGCCAAAAAGGAGGTGAAGATTTTGTTAACTCAGCCTGGGGCTGCTTATCCAAAGAGAATTAAACCTGAAGTGAATTAAATTGTTGACACGTTCCTATTTCAGGCAACACTACAAGTGATTTCACCTCTGAACAAATCAAAGGACAGCAGTGCTTGTACAGTACCTGTCTGCAGCATAGCACAGGGTGAACGCACCGACCAGAAACCCCAGATTGAGGGTAGCCTGTGAGAGATCCAGCATCCAGGCACTGCCGCACACAAGGTTATACTGTTGGGAACAAGGGAGAGGCATAAACACCCCAGGTGGGTCATTCATCATCCTGAGGGCAAAATGTTATAGAAACTGCATAGAGCTGGGCAGGAAGGGGAAGGGGAAGTTCAAATGTGCTTGTTCAACAGCAAGCACCAGTGGGTCAGGGAAGTACAGCCAGAATAAGCACGCTTCAAACTATTGTGAAGATAGAGAGAGAGCTCTTCCTTGCCAAAAGGATGCTCTGTTTTGTACATCAGTTGTCCAGATATAGAAAGCAAATTGCTCGTTTGCAAACCAAACACAAGGCTGTTAAACATGTTGCCAAGGCAAAGCCATGACTTTGTTTAGTTCAGAATAAGGGTGCACAGCTGTAGCCGATGAAAACATCAGCTTATACAAATGGTTTAGTTATCTTTCTTAGTGCCTTCTCGATAAAAGCAAAAACCTGTGGTCTCTGAGAAAACAGAAAACAAATCTCAGATCAATTTCAGACTTTCCCAGACTTTTCTATTCCTTATATTGCAGTAGCAGTAACTCCCTAACATGACGTTACATTGGTGCATATCTGAAGAATTCATTAACAGGGATGGAGATGCGGACAGGCAGGAGTGAAGGGAAGAGGGAAGTTGGGGAGAGGAAGGATAACAAAGAAACTAGGAATTAAAATTAAAATTTAAATTAAAATGAAGCTAAATATATGGTAGTTATCCAGACAGCATGTCAATGGAAATTACTTTAGAGGTTCTTTGAGAATAAATACCAACCACTGCCTGCCAAGCTTTGCAGACCTTATGGGAGTTGGGAGGTTTGATCCATACCTGGGGTAACCTCAGGAACAATGAGGCTTCAGGGCCAATGGAAGCCACATACAACAGTAACTGCCATCATTCACCCTAGAGATACTCTTTTGCTTTCAGGCATGAGCTGCAGGAAATCTTTCCATCCCCAACAAGGTTCCACTTGCTGAAACATGCACAGCATGTCACATTTGTTCTCACTAGCCTGTGCATCACACCAGTGCTTAAACACTGTGCTTGGACGAGGTGGCCACAGGAGTGTTTAGAGAGAAGATTAAAAGCCTCTTCTGCCGCTCACAATTCTCCAGACTCTGAAATACAATGCTGCAAGACCAAGCTCCATCTTAGCCCATTTGCCTGCTGTAATACCCTGTGAATATTACCTGGGCCTGGGATTTCAGATGTGCCTGTGCAGGAGACACAGCTGGCACCCAGATGCAAGATCTCACTGAGCCTGAATCTGGACCCAAGAATCTCAAGTAATACATTTAAATTTGTATTTATGTACCTAAATTATAAACAGCTTCTTTTAATATTCTGAACTCCACACAGGTGTCATTCACATTGATTTCTATTCTTCACTTTTAAAAATGAAACTCCTCAGTTTTGGTTCCAAATGTACTATTAGCACTGTTACTGACAGTAACTACAGCAGAATCATTGTTATTTATGATGATTTTACTGGAAGTCCGGGATTTGGGTTTGTTTGCAGCTTTTTGTTTTTCTTGAAGGCACAGGTCTGAGAAGTTTGTGACTGAGAATTACAGTTTCCAGCTCTCATAACTGTGAAGAAAAACTTGGCTAGTAGCCTCATAGGTCTCCAACCTGCTAGGTGTCCCACCCCCACTGGTTTTCAACAAAGCCATGGCTTTGATGTCAATCCCATTACTCCAGGGAGACTGACTGACCACCTTGCAGCCAAGCCAAGCCATCAGCATCTGGCTTCCAAATCTGTAAATCTCAAGCGGAAGCTGCAGAAACCTCAGCTTACTCTGAGAGGAATAAAACCTGCTCTCAGCTGTCATACGCTAGGGTTATTGCAATGCTTACCTAAAATAACCTCAATATGGAGTAGCACTTTCAGACTTCAAACACTGCTAACATCTTGCTCCTTGAAATTATGATAAAACACTGACAAATAGTATCAAAAGATGCATCTTTGGAAAGCAGAGTCTTTTCATGAGAATGACCATTAAAAGAAGATTTTATAAGGCAAAGCAATTGACTGTGCTGATGGCACAGGTTGGGGCCCTCAGAGGAGCATCTGAAGTCACTTGTACAGGGCAATACAGCTAAAAACTAGCTATACGAATATATCGTCTTTGAAAGTGTGCTGCTTAGGTGTAACAGAAAAAGAAATAATCACATGAAGAGATAGAGAGGGCAAGCAGGAAGAGCAGCTTCACATGATCTCAGGGAAACCTCTCTGACTCAGCCAGAGCTGTACTCAGCTAGACGCCTCACAGGACATGTGTCTGGTGTGGGTCCCCCAGCCAGGGTCCGTGCTGGACACACTGGCACTGCCATGTATGCACCAAGGGGACCACCTGAGCAGTTGCTGGGCTTGTTCTGTTTGCATATTGCTTGGTCAGCAGGTCACTGGCACGGCTCCTCGGACCAGCTTGGCCTGCGTTTCAGGTGCAGTGGATACATTCTGGTGCTGAATGACGCTGCTCAGCTGAGCACAGCTCAAAGCACAGGACTTTCACTTTCCTTGCCTGTCTCACCACACAGCTGCACTCTTCCCTGTGGGCTCTTAGTCAGACCAGTGCCAGCAGGGGAGACCCCACACTCTGTTGGGTGGGTGACAGCTATAGTGAGAGAGCTCAGAGCCTGATGTCATGGGCTGTTTTATAAGATGCTCTGTTATTTCATGCCATTTACTTCTGGTGGCTTCAGAGATGGCTGTGGTGAGTTGGCTCTTCCCAGCATCTAGTGATGGAGTGTGACAGAGGCCAGCTTCAACCTGCATCTGTGCTCCAGCTCTGAACACTGTTTAACACGAACATTTGCACCATTATTTTCTGCTTCCAGCAGACGCTTGTGGAGTGACCCTGAAAGCACCATTCCCCAGAGAGGAGCCTTCATGATTCTCTCCTAGCAGTCCCCAGGAATAACAGAGAGATCTGAACCAGTGATCTGAACCACTCTGCAGAGTGAGTTGTCTCCCAGTCAAGGTTAAGATCGCTCAGCACCTCACAGCAGCTTGGTTCCTTGAAAGATCAAAACCTTGGAGAGAAATATCAGGCTGATTGATAGACCAGCTGGGAGGCCTTCATACAGGACCAGGTTTAAGAGCCCTTCACAGAACTACCTGAGTCAGAGAGCAAAACATCCTCTGACCCTTGCAATGGCTCCTGAAGAAGATGGTCCTGAGAGAGGACTCCCCCTCATAAGCCAAAACAGCACAGGAGAGAATGAGGAAGGCATTAGTGCCTCTCCAGAAACATCAATAAATTAGTGTGAGAACAAAATTAAAAAGTGCATGTAATAACAAAACCATTAAAACAATGCCAAAAGGAGATGATGTTTACACAGACATAAAATCCATAAATAAAAATATTGTAGATCACTTATAATCCACTCGCCCTTAATTTCAGTTGCCAACATCAGAGACCAAGCCCCAGATTTTGAACACCAATAAGCTGCAGCTGCTTACAGCTCTCCTGGAGCCAACACACCACGTTTCCCAAGATGCAGAATGCTATCTCGGCAGCCCAGGTGTTGGCAAAGGCAGCACTGTCACCAGCAGTGCCAGGCGGGTGGCTGGGTCCGGGAGGAGAGGCGCGCTTCCTGCCCTTCCGTGGGACGGTGCCAGCCAGGCACCCTCAGCACACCGTGCAGCTGCAGTCCTGGGAAGGAACCTGCCCTTTCAGGAGCAGAGAGAAAGCTACAAAGGTAACTGAGGAGCTCAGCTCCCAGGGTGGTGGTGGGTGGCTGTGCTGGGCAGCGCTGGAGCCATGCGCAGACAAGCAGCCAGCCCGCACGGAGCTGCCAGGAGGGACCAGCCCCAACGTCTGCTGCAGGCACCAGCCTTCAGGGTTTATACTTCTGATCCTTTTTGGAAGGGTATATTTATTTTTAAAATAATTTGATCCCTCTTTACTGCAGGCAACAAATAAGCTGTCATGAAAGGGGGCAGGAGAATGAATGCATGCCAGAAAGATAGAGGGGGAAATATATTTACTGGAGAGGAGTCTTTTATCTGAACAGCAATTTCAGATGATTTAGGTGACAGCTGAAACTAGATCTTGGCTAGTTATAGTACAGCTCTTCAGCTATACAGTCAAATATTTTAAACATTCTGGGAAATAGGAAAATACAAAAAACTTAAGAAACTATGAGGACTTTTTGAAGAGATCAGTGACAACACTCTAACTGTACTCTAAGTTAGTCTTGTGCTTTGTTATATTCTAAGTATTTAAATAACTTCTGGTACAGATAAGCATTCTCAGACCTTTCCTGTTTGTTTGACGTATCGCCTAGCATTTAAGTCATCACCCTGCTAATATCGTGCTTTTCATTTGCGAACATAACCTTTAGAGGGGAATGTAACCTTTAAAAGAGAATTACACACATTCTGCTTAGATCTTTTTTTCATCCAAGCTGCCTGTCAGACCCACACCACCACTTCAGCTGTGACATGATTTCATTGTGCCTGGTAGTTATCCTGACCTTCATCATTTGGAGAAAGAACATCTGCATCTGTTTACCCAGGAATTCCACCTGTATCCAGTTAGCTAGTAGTTCTCCTGTATGACACTCCCCCAAAACATCTCCTTGATAGCAGCCACCACAGAAAGGAGAGGAGTGGTATCTCCTCTGTTTCTGAACAGTCATATGCCCATTCATGCATGGGCTGATGCTCAGGCTCCTACCACACAGGCTTCTCTTATGCCCTGGTAGATGCAGTCCGTGCTGTGAGGAGGTCACTGACAAGGAACACTTCCATGCTAATATCCAGTGGCATCAAGGAGCAGAAGAGTTATCCCTGTTAGTAACCATCTCCCACTGTCAACAACAGGAGATTCCATTCCCTGAAAGTACACATTCTTCTCATAACATACCAAAAAAAATCCCAGCATACAGCCTTTAAATGTCACAGACTACCCTACTGTGGTCCTACTTGGATTCCAAAATTGGTAACATTGAGAATCAAAACCTCTAGGGCTCTCTATCTCTCTAGACCACAGCTCTCTGAGTTTGGCTTTCTTTTATCTTCCTGAATATTCCAGTTTGACACCTCCAGGGAAAAAGAGCTGTAGCTCACACCAGTTGAGCTGCAGAAGAGATTTGAGACCAGTGGCTCATTGCTGAGCTTCACACAACCCTCCACAAGCTGGCATCCAGATAGGTTTTCCCTTCAGAAGCATCACCTCTATGGCTGCAACCGCACACCTCTGCTGATCCTACAAAATTTGAGACATTCTGAAGAAACAGATGTTGTGGTGAGCTGGGCCTACCATCCAGTTCTCCCTGTGCATTTGTAGGTGTCTCTATACACAGCGCCCTCATTGTGCATGTCTAAGTTGTGAAGTAAACATTTCTGCTTTCACTTGAATAAGCTCACCCAGGATAACACAGCAGGAAGGGAGTGTCACCATGTCCTGCTTTCAGTCCCATTTACTGCAGTGGAGGGGGGGAAGGATATGGGGAAGGAAATTAAAGCCTTAGGTTCTTTTGCCCCAACCTTAAGCGTATTTGTTGACCTGTATAGCACTGGCTACACCTAAACCCTGTTAAAACCTAGCTAGCTGGCTCCCCGCTGCAATCAAGTGGGTGAGCTAGCTCAGCTAGCCAGCTCCAGCTAAGGGCACATCCTCTTCCTTGGCATTGCCATGCTCCCTGCTGAGCCCTGCACTGCACAAGCACAAGCACATGCACTCAGCACAACCCTGCAGCTCATCTCTGCATTCAGTGCTGCACTCGCCTGCATGATTTCTGTTGTTATATGACAAAAAGTATTGTGTGCCTGAACCCAGCCTCTTTCCACCTAGGGAGCTGACTAAAAAAAGGTTCTGCTGCCCAAATTGATAAATAATCCACATCTGCACTCCTTTCCTCTTAGCCTTGGCAATGAGCTGCCATCCTGAGCGGAAGTGAGGTGCTGCCAACAGAGATGGGCAGCAGGAACCTGTTCCTTCAGGACATCCCCTTCTACCATGTCCTTAACAGAGCAGGGAAAATCAGTCCCTTCCAATGGCCTTGCAGTATGGGCAGACACACACTCCTGATTGGAAATAATCCCTGTGATGAATGTTTTCCCACCCACTAGAGACTTGAACATCAATGCAAAATCCCAGTGTAGATTTACAGTAGCAGTGGTGTGGCTGGAAGGAACTACACTCGTGTACTTTTCTGATCTCTAAAGTAGCAGCAAACCACCTGAGTGAGATCTCCCTGGGAGAATGAAGAGCTTTTGCACTGGGCCTCTGCAGTTCATTAGTGGAGTAATCTTTATAGACAAGGGTGGGACCTGGCTGAGGTGGCAACAGGAGAAATGCTTGTACATGACTAATGACTGGGAAAAATAGGGCTGTGTCAACTGCTCATTTCTTCATAGCCTTGGCAGAAGGCAAACTTTTTCCATTGTAGTTTGACATGCAGACTAACTGCAGACTTGTAATTCCTGGTACCTGAGAGGCTTTTATGCACCGAGCAAGTCCCAGAACACTTCAGCACACGTATCCCTGCAGAAATGCATTGTTTTAAATAATAACATGTAATTAAAAGCTCCTCAAAAAGTAGCAACTTCGAGTAGGAGTTTGGAAACACTTTACTTCCTGTTACAATTAAATTTTAAAATGATGGATGAAACTCTTTGGTCAATAAAGTGATCTACAGTGATTCCTCAGCCCACTTACAACAGCATACTGAGAACCCACATTTTAAGCGGCCAGAGGCTGTTTTACCCTTCCAGTGTCAGATAGTTTAAGGCAATATTTGTTGTTTAAGGAAACCTGGGGAGATTCAGACTGTGCTGCATGTTCCTTATTTGTTGCTGGGCAGATCTTCTCCACCTCTCTTGTCCTCTGGGCTGTCAAACTGTTATATATCGTGCATCCTTACTGCAACAAAAGACGGTCCAAACACACACAGTGGAAAGGGAGAAATTACCTTTTTTTATCTCTTTCTGTCAAAGCTTCTGTCAGAGTGTTAAGGGACTAAGCAAGGACACTGTCCTTCTTCATGTCTTGTTTCAGGCTGAGGACTTAACAGGACAATGGCATCAGCCTTCACCCTGCCCCCAGGGCACTGTGGCTCAAGGCCTGAGACACAGTTTAGCTTTGAAAGCTTTGAAGGTTTCTCTTCTGTGCATGGCCCAAGGTGCAGCTGGTACATTTGTGTGTCTGCTGCTCAGATCATCTGGACACATTGAGCCTCCTAGAATAGAAGATCTGTTCTGTCCTTTTTTTCTTATGCCTGTTCATGTCCAAAACAAGAGGGAGGTGGAGAAACCTACCATGTCCTAAAAGGAGAAGGGGGGAAAACAGTAGCTGTCCTAAAAAAATAAGAAAAATCAAGGGCTGAACCCTCAGCCAGTACCAGCTGTCTAAGTGGCAGCGACAGAAACATAGCCACACTAGTGTAACTTGTGTGAGGTACTGCTCCAGCCCCTTTCATATGGGGAAAATTTAGTTAAAATTTCATAAGAAATTGAGCAATTGCTTCTCCCTCTGCTCCTCTGTCTGCCCTTTTCCCTTTCCCTCCACTGCTTAATATTAATCCCACCATGACGGTGGAAATAAGACAGGGTACTGCCATGCCAATGAGAATAATCATACTAGATGAACACTTTGAGGGCAAACTGCATTGTTTATTGCCTTGCAGAAGGCCAGCAAAAGGGCCAGCTGTGCTTTCTTCACCCTGAGCTTGACTGCTATGTTAACTCCTGCTCTGAGGGACTGTGAAAACTATGAGACCAACATTATTGCTTTGCTTACAGGTTTCTCCGCAAATGCTGATTGACTGTTAATTTTCTGAGACTGCTGGCAAGCAGAGGAGTAAGAAGATTTATTCCCAGCAGGTGCAGTAGGATATGTTCAGATGACCATTTGTCCACCTCAGACCTCACACTTCAGCAATAAATTATTGCCAGGTCTTGAAATTACATCATCTACAGTATGAAGACCTGCTGCAACCAGGGCATATTGGAATCGGTCCCTTCTGTTGAAGTCCTGCCAACAAAGGCTGCTAATAAGCCTAAAATGTGACAGCTGTGCGGTAGCTGCCCATGACCACTTAAACTTCCCTCTTCCTTTCATCCATCACCACAGGCCATTCAACCTGCAGAAGTGATTGTAATCCATGCCCATGCCTCTAGGAGCCATCACCACCCAAAATGGCTGAATAAAATGGCTCTGCAAACTAGCACCAGCCACCCTTTAGCAGAATGCTAGACTTTCTCCACCGAGATGAAAGTACATAGTACCAAACCCCTGCAGTATTAAAGGTCAGTAACTGAAGTCTTCGGCACGGTTTCCTGGGGAAATCAGGTTTATTGACTTCTGTATATCTTAGGTGTTTGTGTCCCTCACAAGGCTCACCCAGCAGGAGATAGCAGGCAACATGCTTCCTACTTCAAGTGTTACAGGGTGTAGGAGGTAACCTGGGCTCCCTTCAAGACCCCCAGGCCAGAACATGAGGTTGCAGCCTCCACAGTTCACTGCAGCATTCTCCCAGCACTCCTGCTAGTCCTCCTCCTCCATCTGCTGCAGAGAAAGGTCATCCTTTCCTGCCCTCCTCCCCCTTTGAGAGGTGCTGCTGTCACCAGCCTTCTCTCTTGAGCAGTGCCAGCCACCTGCTACTACCAGCATCATTTCAGATGGCATCAGGAATGGATTTAGCTTGATAATTACCCCCTCAGTCTCTCTCTCCAAGCAAAATCTGAGAAGCTACTGGGTTCCTGTCCCACCGCTGACGCATGCAGCCGCGTCTTCCAGTTTCACAGGGTGTTGTGCAAGATCTGCTTAATTAAACAGGAGCAGACTGCACTGGGCCAAGGTCCTCTGCCAGATCCACCACCTGCGACACCATTGCGTCGGACGCGTCGCTGCCAAGTTTTACACATAGCGGAGGACTTTGCTGATATCTCAAAACCTTTTACATCATACCAGCACTGGTTTGCTTGACTCTAATTCTGGCACCACAGTGCTGGGCTGTGTGTGCAGCACCAGTGGGCAACTCCTCCTCTGATCTGGATTGCCCTCACGGAAAAGCCTGACCTAAAGCAATGGAGCACAGAGAGCCTTAGGCATGTCAATGCAGAAGTAGGGAGCTCTACTCAGAGCCCATTAGACATCAAAAGGAAATTTTAAAATCGAATCTTCAGCAGTGCTCTGTCACCAGCCACTAGACCAAGCAAACTGACTTTGCCATGTTTTGCTCCTGTGGCGATTTCTTAATAGGTTTTGTTCTTCTCCTCAAATGCTGAAGGAGAAAAGCTGTGGTACATTCTCCCATCACTCTCCTGTACCACAGCACTGAGTCCCACAGCAGCAGGGGATGCAGCAGGCATCCTGGGTACTGCTTACGAAGCAGTGGATACTTTTTATCAATTCACATTCCCCCTTTTTCCTCTGCTTCCTTCTGCTGATGCTACTGTGAACACCTTTACAGAAGATAGCTAAGACAAGACAGCAGCCAGTGAGCAACATGCTCCAGCCATGCACAAATCAAAGCAATGAAGTCAGGTATTGCAATACGATTCATTTCACAACTCCTCATAAATCACTCCTTCCAGCCATATGATTTAGCTTCTCTAGGGTGTTCAGAACTGATTGCGATAGCCTGTGGTTTGGCTGCCAGACCTGCTCTGCGATATGACATCTTTTCCCAGTGAAGGCTTTACATGCTTGCATTTACCCTCTGCCTTCCCTGCCACGCTGCAAATCCACACCAGATCTGCACTTGCCGTAGGCCTGGAAGAACTCCTTCAGTATCCTGACTTTTTCCCCCTCCCCACCTCTCTCTTTTGCCCTGAACACATGTCCTTCAGATTGTCATGTAACACATCCTTTCAACTTTGCCTCCCTGGTCACTTCCACTGTTGATTCAACCAGACATAAAGTGCCAGAAATCTTAAGACAGTCAAAAGAAACGAAAACATTTCTGTACACACGGACAAAATGAAGCATTTACAAGCAGACACATGAGAAAAGCCATCTTCGGTGAGCTGATTAAACAGAGCAAAAATCTGCTTAAATTGAGTCAAGATTTGTTAGAGCCTCAAATGAGCGAAAGAAGACTAAATTAAATCTGGGATTTAAATTGTCTTTGTTGGACTTATAATGCATTAATAAGATATCAAGCTCCTTATAATAGCTGATCTCAAAACAACTGAGCCAGGACATGCGTGCCACAAGCTTCATTTTTATATGAAGAAACCAAACCTCATGGGATGTGATTTATCTGGCAAATGTTATAAATCTGGGAACAGGACGCAAGTGCTACAGGTCACAGCCAAGTACCCTTGGCTGAGGTGCCCCTGGCCAGCAAGAGTCCCTCTAGGAGCCTCAGTGACATTGAGGACGGGACCTGCTGCCCCAGCACAGGGGACAGTCTCAGCCTGTTGCTACTTGCAGACTGTTACTCCCTGCTTTTTCCAATGTGCATCTTTGGGAGCATAGGTGGGGAGT
The DNA here is from genome assembly GCA_013398125.1 of Aegotheles bennettii. Classification (NCBI taxonomy): domain Eukaryota; kingdom Metazoa; phylum Chordata; class Aves; order Caprimulgiformes; family Aegothelidae; genus Aegotheles; species Aegotheles bennettii. The sequence goes on from VZRW01002926.1 coordinate 19,224, forward strand.
GCTTCCCCCAGCATCCCTTCATCCCTCCTCTGTTCCCTGACCCTGGAGGGTCTCCGCAGGAAAAAAGGGGGACAAGGTAAAGATGGACAAGGTCCTTGCCTAAGAAAGTTGAATCTTTCACTCCCATTTATTGCTGCAACTAAAACACTGGTTTCATTTTCTCTTAGAGGTACTCAGTGGCTCAGCGCTACTGAAAAATCACCGTGGCTTTGCTAGATAGACAAATTGCTGCCATAAACGGACTCTGTGCACAATCTTATGGACACATCTTACATGCTTTCACCTACAACAAGGCTGAAGGGGAAAAAAAGGAACAACAAAAGAAAATGAATCTCTATATTTTTATTTTTAAGCTCTGAGGGGAAAGGTTAGCAGAGACTGTCCAGGTAAAAGACACCATGACCTAACCCTGCACAGTCCCCCAGTAGAGGTACCTCGGAGGCAGCAGAATAACCTTTCCACCACAGCCACCTCTTGCCATTCACTTCGAAGCCAAACTGCTGCTCCCAGGCAGCACTCATCCTCCAGTCCACCCAGCCCTGGCTGTCACTGCCAGCATGGGCAGAGATATGTCATTACCAGGGACCAAAGTTTGACACCAGCTCCTTGTGTGTCACTTGCAGCCCTCGGAGCAGCCTTGATTTTGGCGATTGCACACAAAAGCCAGTTCTGAAGCTTTGCTCTAGGGTCAGCCAGGTGCTCTGGTTTATCTTCTCCTGAGCATGGATCCTGGCTAAAGCTGCTCAGGTTAGATGTGGTGCTCAGGGCACAAAGCTGCTGCTCGGAAGAGCCTGAAGCCTGTGAGCAGATCCAGCAGTCCCAGCTGGATGGGGGGAGGATACTGAATTGAAAGATTGGGATAGGCACCGCTTTTCAGTTCAGTGTTTGCTCAGCTTCATCTGCTGTGCCCTGCTCCGTGTTTCAGAGGGTGCAGCTCCAGTACAAGCACCTCGTTAAAAACTGCAGAGGAAGGCTCATAAGACAGGCAGGAGCCAGAGCTCATGGCTGTGCTAACCCATTTTGCAATGCACCTTGATGATTTCCTAGCCAACCCCTCTGAACACACTTCACACTTTTCATGACTGTTGGTGAAGGTTACTGTCAGGATGACCTTAAAATACACACTTCTAGTGTGCAGCCTGTGTGTTGGAGCCAGACCACAGCTCATTCACAGCATAATTACAGATTACACAGAGGATCTCCTAGGAAAAGCATCTTAAATGGCCTTTCTCAGCCTCATTAAAAAGCCACTACATTTGCCAGTACTTACCACTAGTGGTAACAGCCTGCGGTTCTCTGACTCTAACCTTTCAGGAAAAGCCAAGTGACAGCTTTGGGCAACAATGTGTGTTTGTTTTTTTTCTTTAGTAAGCACAATCATTTCTGCTGACTCTTGTCAGATCTCAGAAGGGCAATCTGCCACCAGTTTGGGTTTTTTTTACTACCTGCAGACTTCAGTGTTCAGTACTGAAAATACAGAGAACAGATAATAAACAGTGATCCAGATCATCAGGTGGTATCAGCTACACTTGGGGTTTACACCATCAAAGTTGCTGGCCCAAAATTGAGCACCAGAAGACTTAGCTGCAAGGATTCAAATTTTTATTTGAATCTGACATTCCTCCTGTGACAGAGCAATGTCTGTGTGGGGTGTTTGACTTTGTATGGCTTTGGAGAGCCACCCTTCAGACTGGCTCACCTTTCCGTGAAAGTTTGACACTGACACTTGGTGATACTCTTTGTCTCAATTTGCTTGTGACTCAGAATGAAACAAATCTGGGAAGGAAAACTAGCCACCAAAGCAACAACCCTTATGGCAGCAATCCCATTTTACTGCCTCAATCCTGCCCAAGAACAGCAGCCTCTGATTAGAGGATGGGGATTTTCCTTACCTCACTGACGATGGATGAGTGGGGCTGTTTGTACACCCAGTTATCGTAGCACGTAGTGAGCGGCAGGTTGCCTGCACTGCGGTTGCCGTAGTGGGAGAACAGGCTGGTGCAGCTAATGGAGGTGTCCCACACCACGTCCAGTCTCTCGCACTCCCCACTGGAGGACCCATTCCCCAGGCGCAGGGGCAGTACTGTGAAGTTTTGCTCCTCTTCCAGTGTCCAGCCACATCTTTTGCTTAATTCAGCTGCTCCAGGGATCCGGCACCAGTAGTTGTCGGGTGCTTGTCCCAGGAAAACCACGCTGGCAAACAGGGAAGAAAAAGTTATGCCCGTCTGGCAAAGGAGGAAAAAGACCCTCTTTTGAAATCTTCCAAATTCCCCAGCTTCCTTCAAAACCTCATCAAAAGTTGGCATTATGTGAGGCAGTCTGTCCACTTGCAGCAGTCCAAGAGACGGCGGAGTTTGCTTTCACACTTTGCAACAACTGCTGGTGCTTCCTATGAGTGTGGTGACCGTCTTGCCTCCCCTCGTTCCTCTCTTCTCATGTGCACGCACACGCACACGTCGCAGACAGTCCCATGCAGGTGTGCAACGCCAGCAGCATGAGTGGGGCCGGAGTGGGGCCAAGCTGCCGGCAGACATGTAAGCGTGCACCCAGGCACACGAGACACTCAGGGCATGCCAAGTGGCGTGGGGCTCACGCGCAGCCGGAGAGGAGAGTGATTTAAAGCGCGCAAACATATTGTAGGAGAGGAGGGGCGTGCGTTTCCTATTCATCTCGAATGTTAAACAGCTTATGTAATAAGCCCAGTTAACTCCTTTGGGGCGGGGGAACCGCAAACACCAGCTTCCACCGTGGCTGCAATGAATGGAGAGGTGCAAGGATAAAGCAGAGAGTTAAACGGGAGAGAGTGCAGAAGCTGTTGCAAAAAGCAGCAGTGAGTGATGCAGCCTCTCTGCAGGATATCAGGGGCAGAAAGAAAGTTTTCTCAAAGAGAGCTATAAAGTCTTTCCTTCAGCAAATAGAAGTGAATACTGCGGCAATATTTAATTACTTTTCCAAAGCGCTACTTCACCATCTGCACAGATTTATTTTGCCAGAGTCTTTCCTTTCTGTAGTGAAAATAAAGTGAGGCTCACAAACTGAGCCAGTTCAAAATCCAGGATCGTTTTTTTTTAAGTTGAATCTACCTGCTCAAAAAGCTTTTATATGACCTTGTTAATTTTAATTTCACATGATCTTCCAAATATTTAAAAGAGAAATGACAAGTTTTTCTTCCTCAAAAAATTAATGAAAAACAAGTTATTTCATTTTTCTGCTCAGTTGTTTATTTGAGTGGGGGGAGGAGGGAAAACGGAGCCAGGACTGGCACACATTTTGTGTCGACATGAACATATCTTGTGCAGAACTCCCTGGATCAAATCTGATGGGAGACAACAGGTATTTGTTCAGGAGATCCATGGTCACTCTTCTCTTGTGAGAAGGAGCACCGGGACAGCATTTATCAAAGATGTCCCATGCAGACCCTTGTCTTTGATTACCTACAGCTTTGACCAGCGGTGTCTATGGTGTTGGAGTGAAGTGCAATTTCTAAAACAGTTAGATCCAGACCAAGGCTTTGGTTACTATAGAGGTTGTCTGAAATAAACTTCATAACAGACATGAAGACTGGTGCTGTGGTATGAGCTTGGCAAAGATGAGCGTTGCTAGGTAGATGTGCTGCTGTGCTTGCTTCAGAAGATTCTTTTGAGGCAATTTTGTTTAACTCTTGGTTATGCTGTTTTGCAGTAATCAAGCTTAGATCATCTTTGGGTTCTGGTCTGTGTCTGAGGAGATGAGGCACTGTCTGATGGATGGTTTCAAAAAAACAGAAGCGCTTTTATCCCAACAGGGCCAACCAGGGGGCCAATCATGCTGAGATTTCAAGCGTGAGATGGTTTATCCTGGCAGCTCTCAGTGACCAGGAAAGAGATCATCTCTACAAGGACAGTCACAAAAACAAATAAATGAGGACAGAGACTGTATGCTGCTCTCACAGGTTTGCTTGAGGGAATATTAAGCTTCCAGTGTTTCTCAAGCCTTACCCTGATTAAAAAATGTTGGTTTTATCCCTGTTTGGTATTAGCTCCATTCTGAATCATGAAGGTTAATCCCCTGTAGGCTATGTATCAATGTGCCCATGCTAGCATTTTCCGTTTCAGAAATCCATTGGTGCAATTACTACGGCCACCTTTTAGCTAATCAGTGGAGCTAGACCAGATTCGGCTGNCATTTTCCCTGTTTCAGAAATCCATTGGTGCAATTACTATGGCCACCTTTTAGCTAATCAGTGGAGCTAGACCAGATTCGGCTGAGTGAAAATTCAGTCCACTATTTCAATATTGCTTCTGGTAGTACTTTCTTTCTCACAAGGAAAGCGTCGCCTAGTAGCTGATTGTCAAAATTTCACACATCTCATCCATTATGCTCTTGTCCTGCACAGCAAGTGCATTGTAGTCTGTCAGACCAGAAGCCAGAAAACCTAGAAGCTGATAGAGATATCAGCACTAATGTCATGGCAGCACACGTCCGGGAGTCTTCCTAACATTCCCCTCAGTTACACTGCTGGTCATACAGATGAAGATTCATTCAGTAAAATCAGTTCAACCGTTTGGCATAGGTGATGTCAAAGTGATCTTGGTTCCTCAGTGTTTACCCATGTTTTCATTTCTCTGCTCAGAAATGGCTCATCAATATTTGTCACCATATCAGTGTGCTACACATTGTCAAAAAATCAAAAATATCCCAGTAACAGACACGAGAGTGTGCAGTACTGCATTTATTCTACAGCAAGAAATTCCCAGCTTCCCCAAGGTTTTCCTGGAACTTCAGCTCCACATGCTGTGAGAGCTGAGCACGTGTAAGGACAGAAAGCTGGTGGGTTTATATACAAAGCCTGCAACATTAACCTCTTGAAAGAATGACCTTAAATCTTTGAGGACAGATCTCGGGGTCAAATCGGCATTTTAAGCATTTTATCCTATGTATACAGTAAACAATTATGCTCTTTGTTACTGGGAAAAAAGCAAGGGAAGAAAGAGCCAGGGAAAATGTTGACTGATGAAGAAGACAGAAGCAATAAAAATAGGTGCAGAGGGGTGAACAGAAAGAGGGGAAAGAGTGGGAAGGCAGCAAGTCAGGGAAAGATCAGAGGCAGAAGTGGTGGTGAAAAGGGAGCACAGAAGAAAGTGATAGAAGTACAACTAAATTACAATCACAAGCATCTTCAGCTGGAGCTCTGTTTAGAAGCCCAAATGTCACAGCTATTTTGGAAACAGAATGAAAACTATGTAGTCTAGAGGGGAAGGCACAGACAATCTCTGTACACTCATGGCACTATACTACCATTTATAGATTTCTGGGTGACAGCATGAGACATTTGGACCAAAATCTACTCTGATTGAATCCTGTAAACTCACAACTTTTTTGTAATACCTTGGATAACCTTTCCAAGTGCTTAATACAAATACTTAAAAACCTCAAAATCCTTTTGTGGGACACTATAAGCAGTGGGGCAGTGACATCAGCCATTTTGCAGATGCCTGAGGGCACCATCCTACATAACAGCACCATTTCTGTGATAGTTATGTGGAAAAACGCGACCTAGGTTTGGATCTCCTACAGACACATACCTCTAATTAAATAAAAGAGGGCCTGGGAACAAGCTTGGGCAACAATCATCCACCCTGCTTGTTATCTCACTGCTTGATGCAGCTTTGTATTGCACCAAATATTCATCCCCTAGACAAATCTACTGTAGACTGGATAGCCCTAAGCAGAATGGGTGCAGACAACTCAGTATCACACTTATCCTAAGGCCAGGAGAATTCCTACACCAGTCTTTTCTTTTGCAGTCCAGGCCAGGAGAAGGGGCAGGGATCTCCACAGCCCAACATTTGAGGATTATCTGTACATCTGCTAACCAGTGTCCCCATGGCAGAAACTGTCACAAGGAACCAGGCAGTAGTAGCTCAGAGTACATTGCACAGGACTTAATGGCAAAGCTCGGTTCACAGCAGAAGATGACAGGGCCCTTTGACATTCTGCACCACTCCACCTGCCACACACCTTCCAGCTGCATCCTGTGGGTTTGGCTCTCCCATGCAAACATCATTGCTCTTCCATGCTGGAGTGAACGAGCCTGATGCCAGCCCCAGGAATACTGCACGTTCATAGGGCTCACAGTGTTACAACATAACTTATTAAGAAACCAGACTGGAAAGGATATAGGAGCTCAGAGATCAAATAAACAGTGGATTTTTTGAGATCAGCGTGAGATCTCTTAGTGGGACAATTAGAGATATTTATCTTCCCCTCTCCCACACGTGGTATTACCACATTCCAAGTCAGAACACTAAATTACATGCAGCTTTTTTTCTGACAGTTCTTGTGTTTTGGTTTTTGTTGCTGTTGTTTTTTTCCCTTCACTTTATTAATCTTTCTTCTTTCTACTGCTGCCCACTTTCATCTTCTTTTATCTCCTCCTTCTTTTTTTCTGGATTTCCTTTTTTTTTTTTTCCAAAAGGTGGCAACTCTACTCAATGGAGTATGTCCCTTCCCAGGCCTCTGGATCAACTTAGCCAGCAGCAGGCTAACTTTGAGACATGGGAAAAGTCAATTCCAATCAACAGGGTTTCCACATTTTGGCAATACATGAAAGCAATGTACAATGCATTGTACTCCCCTCCCTCACTATTTCCATGGCCTTTAGGCTATTTTTATCATCTTGGTTCCAAGAACAAACACAAATAAATGTAGTTCTAGGAACTCTAGAGTACAACAACCAGGGGGATCTGTACTCATCACTAGGACAGCAGCTGAAACAGCAAGACGAACATGGGGACATGAGGGAGAGAAGGGAAAATCCAAACAAGGAGGGAAAAAAGCAGAGAGTGAAGGGAAAAGCAAAACAGGAGCAAAGAGGGTCCTATTTCTCTCATCACAGGAGAGGGAAAAAAAAACCCAAAACAGATCAGTAGTAACTACACCTGAGATAGCCCATATCTCTGTTCATTTTGAGAGCATGTAGGCAAAAATGTTACAGCAGGGGAGGAAGTCATCCTCCGCCAGCAGCCTATGCTCATTTTCACACCCTCTGCTTTTCCTCCTGCTGCCCTGGTGCAGAGGGTGGAAGGCACAGAGAGTTTAGGTGCTGGCAGCTCCTGTGGCTCTCACAGACTCATTCCCACCACAACCAGCAGCAAGGGTTCCCTCCCACTGCCCTCCTGCCCCACACCTCTCCTTCCACAGGGTATTTCTGGGTGCAAAGTGTCCTCTGCCACATGGCAAATGGGATTCTGGTCCATCTGTGTTTTCTTACCCAAACCCAGTGCTGTTTCATCACTATGGTGCTTACACATTGTCCCTCTTTACCTGTTGGGAGAAGATCAGGTGCCACACATATGGGTGCCTGCAGACAGCCTCTGTCTTTTCCCAACTGACTTTAATCCTACTTAGGGAAATCAACAGAAAGCTGTGGCTCTTCAAGCACCTCTGGGAACACTTGCTTATCTGAGACAGGCCAAGGAACCAAAAGGGCTCATCAGCTTTTCCAAGGCCAGCTAAAGGAAGGACAGCCAAGAGGAAAAGGGGTTCCTACATGCATATTTTTGTAGTCCTGTAGCTTCCCTCATCCTTTTTCTCTTCGCCTAGTCACGCTGCAGGCCAGCAGGGAGGCTGCACTGGGCTCTGCCTTCCTGTTCAGATAAATATGCCATAATCCCACAGGAGTTTGTCAGGACCCTTGCTAATGACTTAGAATAACCGAGCATTTCGGCCATGAGATAAGACAAGCTGAGTTCACCGAAGGCTATTTTACACAACTGGAACAAACAAGGAGTATTTCCAGATATGGGTGTAAAGGCCTGACAAAAAGAAAATATCCCCCCTGTGTTATCAGACAGCTGCAAATCGCAAGCGTGCTTTGTCTCTCAGCCACACCTGCCTCAAGTCCTGCCTGAATCGGACTGGGGAAATCACATCAGTTTCCTTCATGATATCTGATGGTTGCATATCACTCCACTGTGTCTCAGTTTCCATCAAGTTTGGAAGCAAACATTTCTAAATACTAAGTAAAGGACTTTGTATGAAAACTTCCAGCCCTGTTTTGTGAGAATAAAGGTGAAGCTTTTAAACCGTATCAAGGATGGTGTCAGTGCAATGAAGACTTCTAGGGGTGCCATTCACTAGCTGTCTGCTTCTCTAGCTGTTTCTGAAGTGGGACTTTCATTTAAAAAAAAAAAAAACCACCACAAAAACCCTTGCAGAGTTTCTAACATTAGTAATTTTTTTGTACTTTCATACTATTTCTTGGTTTGCTGTTATATCAAATATTCCCAACAAGCCTTTTTTGTGGCCTTCCTACTGCATAAGTTTTACCTCTGAGGACTCTCAGGAACTTAGAAGACCACTAAGCTGGTCAATGTAACAAAAATGCTAGCATTCATACATATGAGAAGAAGGNGATAACAACATTATTTATTTTTTTTTTGCCACCACTAGGAAAGAATCACAGAATCACAGAATCACAGAATCACAGAATTCTAGGGTTGGAAGGGACCTCGAAGGATCATCTAGTCCAACCTCCCTGCCGGAGCAGGTTCACCTACAGTACATCACACAGGAACGCATCCAGGCGGGTTTTGGGTTCTTCGAAAGAACGAAGACATAGCTCTGCAGAAAATAAAAAAGGCTGCAGGAGCAGTGTAAATTCAGAGCCACAGAAGAGACCCAGTGCACTCCAAATGCACCAGCAAAAGTTCGAGTCATCCTAGAAGGATGGATGGGAACTAGTAATTCCTCTGCTCCTTTCTCTAATCTCCCTGTAGTATTTTTGGAAGCCCTTAGTGCTAACAATCTATTTATAGTTGACTCTGATTTTGTAGTTTATCTCTGCAGTAACATTGTGTCCTTTGTCCTAACTGCACAATACCAACCCAAAGGGATTCTTTATAGCTGGGCTCTCATCTCTTGCTTGATTAGCATGCTTTATTATTAGGAAGAGGCACCAGGCCACTTTCATCAGGCCGCTTAGCTGGGCATACACCCTAGCTGTTCACGATTCTGCACCTACCACTTCTTTTTGGATATGTGGACCCACCACAGGGCAGGTCATTGTTCAGTATTTTCAGTTGTTTTAATGCTTATTTAATGCTTTAATGTTTATTTGCAGTATGTTTATTACACAGGATTTGATTTGATTTGTTTTATTTTCCTTTCCCTAGTAAATGTTCCTAAGTGTGTTTGAGAAAAAAATACAAAGATGTAAATACCTGATGGGAAGGCACAAAGGAAGAATGATTCAACAAACATGCAAAAATCAAGGAACTGTTTACACTGGTCTGAGATTTCAAAATCCTGAGCAACCAGATGAGCTGAAACAAAGGCCAGTTCAGGCTGAGTGTTTCTGAGAAGGCTGCATCATTTGTGTTTGTTTTCCCATGAAACAATCCTGCAGTAACTGTATGGAAAGTCTAACACCTGCACCTTGGGAAGCTGAACCAGAAAAAAATAATTAAGATGGCAGAGGGAGTCCCTGAGATGGTTGCTATATTTCTAGGCTGAGCTTTCAGTTTTCAAGGTCTACAGACCAAACCTATACCTTAACAGTGGACGATATGTAAGGGGAGCACCATGATCAGGAAAGTCAGGCAGGTGGACCCTGGCAATGTTAGTTACCATGATGCAAAGTATGGGAGAAGGTGGAAAGCCCTGGATACCAGGAACTGGAAGTCATTGTCTGCAAAAGACTGTTCTTCCTGCCACGAGGCTGCTCCCCTTGACATCTGGTCTCAGCAGAAAGTGTGCAACCCTTGACTTAGCCCCTGCAGCCATGAAGCAGCCAAGCACTGGAGCTACTGAACAATGAAGGCACATCATCAGCCACAGTCAAGAGATGGGACCACATCTCCCTCCCCAGCTCCATGCTGGCCAACGGCAGTGGAATGAGAATTGAGGAGGTCTTGGAAAGACTGCAGTAGTGCCACCTACTTCCATTCTCACCTACCAGCTCCTCCTCACTGAGATGAGGAGATGTGGGATGGATCAGTTCCAGTGAACAAGCAGTTACTAGACTAACTGCCAGCTCCTTGAAACTTAGATTTAGGAGACTAATCCAAAGCTGAGTTTTATGGAAGTATTATTTAGAGGATTAGTTCATATAGTATTTTTAGCAAAATGATAGCTGAAGAAAAACAAAAGGGATTTACTTTGGGTTTGTTTAACAAATGAAAACAGCAGCGTTACCATATCATTTCCATATATGCATCAGCGCAGCTGCTGGCACTGTCCTGGCCCCTCAAATAACTGCCCTCCTCCAGCGCTGTGTACAATAACAGACGGTGCCTGGGCTAGTGGAGCCAAGGAGACGTTTATGCTCATGCACAGCAAGAGGCACAAGCATGGACCTCATCCTTTCCTCATCTTCAGCAGGGCTGTGGGCCTCACTGCCTTCCTACGAGGGTGAGGGAGAGCGGACCCCACCCCAGCCCTGCTGCCCATCCATCACAGGCTGACAGAACAGGGGCACAAGGTGATACACATCTCAGGGTGGTTTGTGCACCTGAGGAAACCTGTCTGTCACACACTTCATGCTTTGCAGGTCCTGGCTTTCACCCTCCCAGCCCTCAGCCCAGTTTGGTGGGAGCATAAAGGCACCTTCATCAACCTCCATCCTCTTCACAATCATTTTCCAAAGGAATGGCTGACAGTTTTGTATCAGAGAGGAGAGCCTTGGCAGGATTAACATGAGAAAAACTTTCTCTCTCTTCCTTCCTTTCAGTAATATGATTAAAATGCATTTTTTTCTAAAGTACCAGGAATACCTCATTCACATTTTTCCCAGTAACAACTTTTGTTAACACAGGATGCACTAGCTAAGCAATATGTCAGCTTTCAGCAAGAAAGGCTCTTATTTATCTTCTGGAAGTCTATGGTCTTCCCAGCTAATCCTTTGCTGATTTTTCTGTGTTCAGTGAAGTTTCTCCCTTGGTTTCCCATCGCATCATGCATGCATTGTTCTTATTTTATTCTCCTCCACCTCAATTTTCCCTTCTCTGAGGGTGAACTTTCCAGGCAAGTCCAGTCTTCTCCTGGACAAATCAACAGACTTGGAAAACACTGTGGACAGTATGAGAAATCCCTCCTCCTGTTACTCTTCTGTTCCATAAAACCATCAGTCCAGGGGATAACACTGGCCTTATGACCTACATAAGGAGGACCTTGCAACCACAGCCCCAGCTGTGATCCCTGTTAGTTCATACTATGCCAAGATTTTTTTAAAGATTCATCGACACAGCTCACTGTGTACAGAAGCTGCAGAATTTTTGCCAGGAGGGGATTAAAGCATGTTCTTGAGGAGGGTATTTTAAGAGGCAATGAGCAGAAACTGAAACACAGGATGTTCCCTCTGAACATCAGGAAACACTTTTTTATTGTGAGGGTGACTGAGCACAGGCACAGGTTGCTCAGAGAGATTGCGAAGTCTTCATCCTTGGAGATACTCAAAAGCTATCTGGACATGGTCCTGGACAACCTGTTCTAGGTGACCCCGCTTGAGCAGGGAGGGTTGGACATGATGACCCCCAGGGGTGCCTTCCAACCTCAACCAGTTTGCGATGATTCCATGTTTGATTTTCCCCATAAAGCTCCGAGAAACTGCAGCCTACCTTACCTGTGCTAAGCCATTCCCGTCACTGCTGATGGGAAAACAAGTCAAGCTGAATTTGTGTAACTTCAGCTCTGTTGTGTGTGTGTGTGTGTAAAATACTACTAGTGCCAAATAACAGAATTAGTCCTGTTAGTTGCATGCTGTGGTGGTACTAAATCTGTTTTGTTCACCAGGCCTTGGGTCTGACCCCCACGCTGCCCACGGTTACGCTAACACCACCAGAGCTGGACTAACCAGCTCCAGGTTGCCACAGCTAGCTTGCTCTGTTGAGGCATGCAGGCAAAAGGCCAACCCTGACCTATACCTACACAAACAAAATAACTGCATGAGAAATTATAAGGTAATGACATGAGAAATGGCAGAAAAGAGAAGCATTAAATATATGATGAAAGGGAAGCAGTAGCTTAAAGGAATTGCTGACCCAGGTAGAAAATACTGAGGCTATACTGTATGCTATCATACCAGAGATACCAGACACCACAGAGTTAAGAGCAAACGGGGCAGTCAATTTGGGAGGGGATGAGGATGGTAATGGAAAAGAGCCTGGGAGGAGAACAGCATTGTCTGCGGCTGGTTTGCTTTGTTGAGGGCTGGCTGGCAGCATCAGCTCACCCTCACCAGTTATTCTCAGTTTCTTCTTCTCCCAGGCTGGTATTTGCTGCTGTCTGTGCCTCTCTCCCTGTCCACAGGTGGGTTTGGCCATCAGACACTTTGCTGAGAGCAAAAAGCAGCTTGCAGAGCAATAATCTGTTTAAAGCACCATGAACCCATGTAAGCTGGGCAAACAGAAAATTGTGCAAAGCAGGCACAGAGGGGAAGGAGAGGGCACAGGTTAGCTGGCATAAAAATCATTCAGGGTCAGGTTCCCATGGGAGAGTTGCTGATCTCCTCTGGTGGCCCCACAGCTCTGCTGACCCTGAGGAGACACTGAAGAGCTGGGACCAGTCAGGGGGCTGAGGCAGTGAAGAAAAAGCTTAGACCTTCACCAAAGGGCTGGAGGTAAGAAGGGCTTCCTGGTTGGCCACGGACAGGAGATGTCTTTGCCCCTCAGTCCTGCCTAAGGACAGCTCAGCAGGCAGTTCTGACTGTCAGCATTGTGGTGCTGAGCCAGAAAAACTCTTTCTTAACCAAAGCCATGAGTGTCCACGAGGTCGCTTCAGTACCATCACTGCAGGTAGTATTTCAGAAGAAGCTGACCTCCTGTACAGGGAAAAATGACATCAAAGGGGTGGCAGAGAAACTGCTACCCCAGATAACACCCAGCATCCTACTGTCTGCTGCTGTAGGTGTCCATGACATGGTGGCCGAGGTCAGGCATGCAGCTGATGGTCTCCTAGTGGAAGTTTTTCTCAGAGGAATAAACTCTCTGTGTGTATGTGTACATGTGTGTGTGTGTGTGTGTGTGTCCTCATGCCTTTGGCAGACGCTCATTGCTGTTCAGTGGTGTCACCCCACTGCTTAGTGTTGGCAGCAGGGGGTGGACAGGCTGGGTCATGGCAAGGTGACGCAGGCTGCTCCCAAGGGGCAGCCAAGGTGGCAGCCTGTGTATGGAGACCTGATGAAAGATGAGGTCTGAGGCAAAGATCCCTAGATAGAAAAACTTGATCATGAGAAGTATTTGCAGAAGAAGCAGGAATGCAAGGCACTGAGCTTGAGTGAGGACATGACACGTGGGTAGTGCAACCCCAGAGTCGAGCTGCAAAACAAGGCAGTGCAGGGATGGCCAGGAAGCCTTGCAAGGGGTCCTGTACACACGAGCGTCAGCCCAGCTAACATCAAGTTATGTCCTTCTAACAGCAAAACTTTCACCACATCACACTCTGACCTCACAGGGAGCTGCGAGAGCAAGAGCAGGGGTTTGCATCACCAGCCCTGAGAAAGTCCCAGACTGAGGTCCTGGAGTGAGCAGCAGACAGGAGCTGGATGCAGGAACGAACAGAGTCAGAAACACAGGGATAGGGATCAAACACACGGATGGAATCCTCCCAGGATGCTGACTATGGATGAAGAGATCTTAACCCTCATGATCCCTCAGATTTTTACCAAGTATGATGCATATGGGACGAATACTTTGTTTCATCAGTTTTGGTTACCTGTCTGGTCTGCACAGGAGGGAAAGGGGCCCCTTTCCTCCTTTTTGTTTCCAGAGCACAAGATGTTTAGCAGAACCAAGCAGTGGCCTTGGTTCTGCATACTGTTCTCCAACAGTAACTATAAACATTGAGTGTTATCAGTCCTAGAAGCAGACACTGACTGAAAAACGTGTCGTTAATTTCAGCAAGTGCAGCTACTTAGAAGAGGCTTAACTCAAAAATAAAATTACTAGAAAGAAAATTGGTTGTGTCCTGGCTCAAACCAGAACAACAATACTGAAAAATCAACATCATTGGCTGTTAATGCAGAATGAGTACTGCCACCACCTCCACAGGGCACCAATGGGGACGTGGGGTCCTCATGCTCTCACACTCAGCTTGCATCACTCCTGGTGCCTGTTTAGAAAACCTCGGCTCGTTTCTTCAGAGCCTCTGTAATTTTTCAGATGTTTTTCACCTTCCCACTTGTTATGCAGCAGTTTTATTTAGCAGATCTAGAGGCTATTTTTTTAAGATTATTTTTTCATAGAGTTCACTGTGGCTGGAAACCCCAAGATAACCACAGTGCATACAGAAGTTTAAATAAAGTTCTTGCATGCTTTTGTCTGACTTACTTGAGAGCTTTTCTCTTAAATGTTTACCACCTGCAATTATCTAAGAGCACACACAAGTGTTACAGGATGTTCTTGATAAGATCAGAGCTCGGGAGTCTGCAGTGTATGGTTTCCCTGCTTGGTAACTGTCAGATTTGTTTTGCACTGGGCATGGCTTTGTGGTCTGTTGGCAGCATGGATCAGCCTGGCAGAGCACCTGTTTGTGAACCTCTGCAGAGTACATCCGCTCTGGGACCAGTCTGGAGAGGAAACTGCTGAGGTCTACGTACCCAGTTGGTACCGACCCTGCCCATCATTGAAGTAGATGCTCTCTCCTGCTGGGTATGGTCCCTGATAGCTATATTTCGATCTGCTAATCCTCTTGTGCCTGTGGAGTTCAAGAAAATAATGTTTCTCAAGAGCTGAAGCCACACATAGCCCAGACACCAGATGTGTCTGATGCGCAGGAGTGCCCATGCACTACCAGGAGCAGTGGCAAGCATGGAGGCTCTAGTCAGTGTGGCCGTGAGGCTTCTAGTGTTGTGTAAAAATGATGAAAAACACTGAGCTTGCATAAATGTGCTCAACTGATTATGGTTTGTCCATAGTATTGGAAAGACTTTCTAGCAATATCTATGCTGGCTGAGGTCCGTCACTGTATGCTGGCTTGGGTATCACCTGTCATTCTGGGTCTGGTCTGGAAACCAATGTAAAAGCATAAAGTTGGCATAGACCCTATGTCCTGTGCACTAATTCAACAGAACCGTGTGTTTGCCTCCAGGCTATTCAGGTCAGCTTTGTATGCCATGTTACCCGGGAACCAGCACTGGTGTTACTGGTGTGAAGCAATTCTGATGCAGGTCACAATGGAGACGTACTCTGAAGTCAGGTGGAAAAGCTGAGATCACTGAATTTTCTGCTGTAACTTGAGCGGCAGATGCAGTTAAATATTCAAGTTGTTTTGATGTAACTATGGCCTAGCCCAAAAATATGTGCAATAGCACATACTTTATCGTACGTATGACTAAGAATAGTCACTCACCTAGATGTTCCCCACAAGTATGACTAACCATCCTGTCCACCCATTTCCACTCTTAGGGAGATATTTAACATTGATTTAGGCTCACAATTTCCTGATACACTCATAGTCCACTTACTCTTGTATTTACAGGAGCCACCCAATAATTCAGAAATTATTTGGAACACCCCATGCTGAATGGACAGCTTGCTCCATAGGAAAGTCAGGACATCTATTTTACAAGGTCACTCAGTCCAAAATACCCTCCTGGAGAGCAGCCCGTGCACTGTAAAACTGTCCGTGCTGTTGGCTCTGCAGCCTCAGTCTCAGGAAAGAGGGGTGGGCTCAGTCTGTTTGCATGGCTGGCCACACAGGTTGTGGGCTGGCTGTTTGTCCATCACCTCCTGAGTAACGCAAGACCCTCCCTGTACACACAGCACCCCCATGTACACACGCACAGGGACACTGCTCTTCCTGTACTTAACTTGTGGCTCCTTCTGTGAATGCTTTCTGCCCTTTGTCCTTATTTTTATCTTTATTTGACTTGGAGGCTGAGTTTCTGCAGTCACTTAATTAACAAGTTTGACTCAGTGCGTTACTTTTAGTACACCGAGAAGAGCTCTTCCACAGGGAGCTCCCCTGCCTTCACTCAGCCAATTCCACCCATCTAGAGAGCAGCCCGACAGTTATCCTGGGCTGGATTTATGGTTCATCCGTACAAAGTGCCAAGTCCAATCATCTTGTTCCACCCACTCCCTTAACTGTAAAGTGGCTAGGATTTCCCCTGGCTATTTCACTTCAAACGCTACTTGTTTAAAAGGCGATCAACCACTGAAGCATGTGGGCAACACCTACCACTGCCCCAGACAGGGTGTCTAATGCTGACCAACACTGTCTTGTTGCTTCTTCCACCACC
This sequence comes from Aegotheles bennettii, assembly GCA_013398125.1. Classification (NCBI taxonomy): domain Eukaryota; kingdom Metazoa; phylum Chordata; class Aves; order Caprimulgiformes; family Aegothelidae; genus Aegotheles; species Aegotheles bennettii. The sequence goes on from VZRW01002926.1 coordinate 35,443, forward strand.
AATATTGACCCACTACCTCATTTCTTACACTGGAGTCAGTTATAGAGACACCTACTGCAGTGGGGGAGGGGAGCTCCAAAGCCTGCTGGGCAGCACTGCAGGACAATTAGCCACTGCAGGGGAGCACTCAACCAGAAAACATTGGTCTCTATTTCATAACTTCTATTCCACATGGAATATATTAGGCTTCAACCTTGCCTGCTGACTAATTTCCTTGCCCTTGAATCTGACTCCCCTTACTTCTCTGACAAGCCTCTTTTATTCTAATTATTCCCACTGAAATTTCAGCAGTCCTGGGGATAAAGTGAGGCAGGGTTGCCTGCATTCATGATGGGTCTGTAGCATTCAGCCCCAGTTCTCTACCAAAGGACATCTGCCTGTCCATGAATGTTGGGTCTATATGTTCCCTTTGGACTACTGATGCCTTCTTGCCATTGCTCCTTGGCAGGTTTCTTTATTCCTTGCAGACCCTGGGAGATGGTGTTTTCATTATCTTGTTTGTAGCTGCAACTGGATTTGTGCCATTGGTATGTTTCATTATCTCCCAGAAGCCTAGACAGATGCCCAAATGTTCATAAAACCAAATTACAAGATATCAAAACCCAAAAATTTACAACTACAACACAAGCTAATATATGGAAATAAAACTTAAGAGCGGATGCTCCCAGTTTCTCCATAAGGGAAGATTTAAGAGCACCTACCATGACAAATAGTGTTGGATACTTGCACCTTTACTGGGCAGCACCTCGCTGGCACCTGTGAAGTGTCAGAGTTAGTGGATCTGAGTGTGGAAGCTCACAGACAAATGTGACGTTTCTCAGCTAAAAAAGGCCTGGTTTTACAATCAATTTGAACAGAAGCAATAGCTTCATCCCTGGCTGAGCAGAAAGCCCTTTTATAAACACAAATATCAGGGCTAAGAACAATTGTGTAAGCAAATACTGACAAACTGCATCACAGCTGTGTGCATGTGATACTTAACTCCCCAAAGATTCAAGCTTGCAGAATATATTTGGACTCCTTTCACATCTGGAAAAAATTAACTCAGAGGCAAAAAGTCTTTCACTAAATCTATTGCACTGAATGATCCCCAAATACTGTTTTTCTAGGTCAGTTTTAACTGCTTCACTGCTCTTTTTAATAAGTGTTCTGTATCTGATTCCAGGCTTTCTGTCATGTGAAAAGCAACTCCTAACCACACCAGAAGAAAGGGGTGTGTTTACTCATTTCACAGAAGTGCTAAAAGGGTTCTTTAATTGAGGACCGTAAAGTAAATCCAAGAATAATCTGAAGTCTTCTGGCATGGTGTAGGCGCGAGATTCTGTAATCGCTTGTCTCTTGTTAGACTGCATTCACACCAGCGATTCTAACAGCTGTGTGGAGACACACAAGGAGCAGGGCTGTCAGAAACTCAGAAAATTGGGTCTCATAATGTTATACCACTTTTAATTCTACTAGCTGGCTTGAGATGATCCAGCACTCCAGGTTGTGGAATATGAGGAAAAACCAAGGCAGCCCTATACACAAAGAACTCTTAAGGATGACCTTGCTAAATCTTGTGCAACGTGGGGGGAGCCACAGGCCCACTTGTTTATCACAGGATGCATCTTGAAGAGGGGGCCTTGCAGAGACAGGGACCCTTGCTCTGGTCAGCAAGGTAACAGAAAACTTGTGTAGTTCTTTGCTTCTTCAGGGGGCTATGTTGTCCGAAGGGTGAGCTTTTCCTCATTACCTGCGAAATACATATTAAAGTTGACACCCCTGCATATGCTAAGGAAGATTTTAGCAAACATGTTATACATGTATGACCATAGCACTCCTCTCTCCACCCAAATCAAACTATGTGTCGCTTGAGGGTGGGAACCTCGTAGCTGTGGGGATAAAATGCAGAGAAAAGGATCATTAAGGGAGAGAGAAGAACCAAAAGATGGATGGACCAGTTGACGGGCTGTGTTCTCTTCTTCCACCCCAGGCAGGGACACCTCTCTGGACACACGCTGCACCTTTCACTTTCTGGGTGGAAGCATCCCCAAGTTGTATTATTACTATTATTGCTAGCAATACTAACTTCAATTAGTAGCACTTGTGCAGTCAGTGCCTCTGACTGCATCAACAGCAATTCCGAACTTGTTATGTCTGTCACCTTAATAAACTCTATTTCTTACAACTTTGTGCATCTGTTTCGGTTCAAGCTCTAGGTGGGACTCTGAGACAGACAAAGTTGTCTCTGAATCTGTTTCAATGCAAGTCTTTTGTGAGACTCTAAAACAGGCAATCATTGACTCTGACAGGTGGTGGTACAAACACACACAACCCTTTAGACATCAACCATTGACCAAGTCTGGAACTAGGACTGGATCCAGCCGCACCTCAACTCTTCTCTGAGAAGGAGTTCAGAAAGCAAGGGGGTCTGGTCTGAACCTTGTGACTCAACAGGAGGGCCTTCCTCAGCCAACTCACAGACTCTTTTACTCCCTTTTAGGCAACACAGGTACCAGTAAGTTGCAGCCTCAAGGATCAAATGGGGTTTCAGCAGGTGTCAGGCCAAAGACAGGGGCTGCAGGAGTCAGGGAGGTCTGCCACAAGCTGAGGCAGAGCAGAGAGGTGAGTTTGAGGTCTTTGAAGAGGACCAATTGCTCTTGAAGGACAAGAGCAGTCTCTCCGCAGGCCCTCCTGCTCATCTTCCCAGTGTCAGGACACTTTGTACCAGTGCAGTCTTGTCTGACAAGACAGGGGGTCACCCTCTCCTCCACACAGCCACCCATCCCTCAGAGAAGCTCCAACTGAGTAGATGCTGTCCCCACTGTGTAGAGGTGGAGAAAGACATGGGCCAGGGCAGAGCTCCAGAAAGCAAGGATCTGGGACCCCTTGGTGCTGGAAATGGTGTGGGATGTGCTGTTTCCTCTTCACCCCTGCACTCCTCCCAGTCTTCCCAGGGCAGCAGCTCTGGGACCAGAGTTCCGCAGGGGTGGGAAGGGGGCAAATCCTGCTCTAATCCCTGCAGGCAGGGCAGCCTCACCCTCTGCCACCACTTTGCCCATTGTCTGAGCTGGGGTGAGGTGCCAGTGGTGGCTCCATGCCTCACATCATGCTGTGCAACTGTGATACCTGGTCTCAGCACAGCTTTAAGAACCTGATTAATATGTGCAATCTAGGAATTCATCAAGCAATCACATTCCCAAGATCTTACTGCAAAATTAAATGCTTGCAATTAACTATGTATTAAAGTCTTGCTGAACAGGGCCAGTTCTCAGCCTTTGTAGAAACATCAGTGTCATCTGGCTGTTCTGACAGCAAACTGCTTGCTACTTGCCAGTTTGCTTTTTCCTATGTCTTTTTCTACGTGCCTTTCAAAATCACAGGCTTCCTTTAAGGTGTGTTTCACCTGCAGCCTATTTAACTCACTTCTTCCCTCCTATTCAAGACACAGAGCAGCTCCCATTCCCGCAAGGCTGCCAGTTCAAAAGCAGCATCTATAAGCAGGAGAATGTGTCAAATTGCAAAAGCAGTCAATGTGTTCAAACCACTCCAGAAGTGACTGTGCCCAGACTGAGAACAGTGAAATTGATACCACCCCAGGCCTGGCTAGGTAACTATGGGTGCAGTTACCCAGTACATTGTCTCTAACAGAGAAATCTACCCTCACCACCAGCGGAAACATATGTTATGCTGCAGCCTCAGTCCCCAAGTTCACTCGATTCTCACTTCTTTATCAGTCCCTTGTGTAGGGTCTAGCCTTATAATATTTGTACTGTTTGCTCCTCATCTCATGTTGAGTCCTGCTACACTTAGAGTGGGTATCAGTGGTTCACCTACGGAAAAGAAATAACACACCTAGTACTTTGCAGGTCTTAGGGATAGGGTGTGTTTTTTCCAGCCGTACATGGCTGCACACTAGGAAGCTGAAGCCCTGGAACCCATGTGCTTCCCAGTCACATTAGTGGCTGTGATGGCAGGCTGGGTTGAGACATGAGGATAATAGAATCATGGAATCATAGAATGGTTTGGGTTGGAAGGGACCTTAAAGGTCATCCAGTTCCAATCCCCCTGCCATGGGCAGGGACACCTCCCAATAGACCAGGTTGCTCAAAGCCCCATCCAACCTGGCCTTGAACACTTCCAGGGAGGGGGCAGCCATGACTCCTCTGAACAACCGGTGCCAGTGTCTCACCACCCTCATAGGAAATAATTTCTTTCTAATATCCAATCTAAATCTATGTTCTTTTAGTTTAAAACTATTCCCCCCTGCCCTATCACTACCTGCCCTTGTAGAAAGTCCCTCTCCATCTTTCCTGTAGGCCTCTTTAGGTACTGAAATGCTGCTCTAAGGTCTCCCTGGAGCCTTCTCTTCTCAAGACTGAACAACCCCAACTTTCTCACCCTGTCTTCATAGGAGGGGTGCTCCAGCCCTTTGATCATTTTCTTGGCCCTTCTCTGGACTCTGGACCCAATAACTGCAGACAGCCCCCTCCAGACAGTTTTGGGAGGAGTTTTGTGAACTGAATGGGTGGATGAGCTCAGGAAAAAGCTCTGATCAGCATTTAACAAAGTCTGTATGTTTTTCTTGAAGTGCCTGTCACACCCTCCAGGCTTTGTGCCGGTACTTAAAGGGCTCCCTGGACTCCTTTGGTCCCCTTGGTAACCTGTTATCGCTGCCCCCTTTGATAAACAGAGGCTTTACAAACCCCAGGTACATTGTGGGGTGACCTTGCTGTCTCCTTGGGAAGTCAGACCAAAGCAGCAGGACTCTGGGGACCATGGCACAGGTTCATAACAAGCCAAGCTGCCCCAGGGGCAATTCCCTCTCCCCAGGCAGCTCAAGCATCCCTCACCACAGCCTAAGCAGCTCCTCACACAGCACTTAGGACCCAAATACCAGTGGCACAACACTTCATCAGTGCTCCCACCCTTGGCAAAAGCCATGCCACCTTGCAACTGCAGAAATGAAACATTTAGAGAACAAACTCCAGCAACGTGTCATGCTCTATGCTGCGGCAAAAGCTAAAGAGTGAGGACAGTGCACTGAGCTGTCTTTATTATGGTGGGAGAGATTCCTAAGTTGCACAATACTAAGAGGTAATTAGTGTTCAATGAGGAAATGAGCTCAAGCTGTGACATTTGGATCTAGAGGCAAATGATCAAAAACTAGAGGGCTTTTGCCAAATATGGTGTGATTATCATCTCGGAAAAATGTGTTAGTAGTATGTGAGCCAACAATAAAGTACAATTTATTTCTCTCCATTATAAAATATGTTCTCATGGTGCAAATAAATATCAAGTGCAAACACATGTTGTTTGAAATAGCTTGAGCAACCTAAAAACAAGGTGTGCAGGCTCCCTCTCTAGTCAGCTGTCAGATTTGTAGCTCTCTGAGCTGTTCCAGAACACAAAGCACTGGAGTATCACAGACCCTTTGACAGTCCAAACTTGCTTAAACATTTTTTGGTGGGCAACTTTCTCCCATCAGGATTCACACAAATTAGGTGTTGTCTGACCACCCACAGGCAACCCCATTGTGTGCTCAGAACTTTGTGTCCTGGTTAATTTGTCAGAAATGTCCCCATGTGTCAACACCTCATCCAGATAAGCAGTGTACTGTGCACTGCTCCAACTTCTATTAACAGCTTCGGGTGCACAGATCTGCTATTAACCACCTCTGTAGGCTCCTGCTACACACCTGGACATATATCTGAAGATAGCTGTCCTCCTTTATTGTCTGGACAGGCCTGGACAACAGGCATGGACAACTAGCTCAGTCTATATGCTCAGCTTTTGCATGGCTGACATTAACTCAGGTGAAGCCCTACCAAAAGCTGCAAGACAGCTAGTCTCCTTGTTACTACAAGGAGGGCAGCCTGCTTCTTCCCTCTCCTTTCCAGTTTCCTTCTCCCAGCTGCTCCAAGCCATGTGGTTCTGTTCCTACCCTTGTACTGGTTCTTCCTTGTGCCTTCACTGAGCCCCTGTGACTGACTGTAGCTAGGATCAGCCTGTGCCTACTTAGCATGTTGAATTAATTCATAGAGTATAGGGCCAACAAGTGCCAGAATGGGCCATAGGAAAGGGGATGAGAAGTGGACCTTCACACCAAGAAATCAGACTGGCTCTCCCTGTCTCATGTGCCTGGACCCCAATGCATGAGCAGTGAACCCCAGTGGGAGCACAACCCACAGTTTGTTTGGATGTTTCCAATGATTCTCCACCACATTCCTCTGAACACAGTATGTCCTGCTCAGATCCATGTTAGCATATGACTATGGCAAACAACATCATGCCCAAAACTCCTTGTTAAACATCTATGCTCTTGTTATACTTGCAGGAAACAGAGCTGTGATAAGGTCCATATGCATATGTAAGCACCTACCAAAATCATTACTAAATTATGTGGATGAAAGAATGACTCGTTAGAAGGAATTAAATGAGAAATGTTTTCTCATACAGAAAGGATTGTAGGAGAACATCTCAGGAGGCACCTGGATGGAAATGTCTGTCTGAGGCACCTCTAGTAAATTATTTTAGCCTAAACTCTCAAAGACCTGAAAACCAGCACCTCTGAAGAGCTAGACTGTTAGGGCTCTCTGCCTCAGTTCCTCAGTCTTCAGGAGTGATTTCATTAGAAGATGCTTTCAGATCTTTGAATCAGGGTTATTGTTTGACTGCAAAGAGTTATATGTAGTATCATTCTCAGTATGCATTGTTTTTATGGATGGATTAGACCCGTCTTGTATCTATAATTTTTTTAGCCATGTTTTAGGCTTCGATTTGTCCACATTTTACCCAATCCTGTGAGCATATATCTAAAACTCAGGAAGGTCAGAGCACAGGAATGCTTACCCCAGCTTTTGGAAGGCTGACATATTTTAAAGCAGGCAGGGTAATGTTTAACTACTGTGAACTGAAGAGATTACCGATTATATGAAGTAAACCTGTCACAACTGACACTGTTTCATGAACTTGCCACTGCAGGGCAATATGGGCCTTCTATCGGAAGCACAGATGCCATCTGCTGACAGAAGTGCTCCGGATTTGTTTACTTTGCTCCTCTGGCTGCCTTACATGTTATACACCGATTAATGTCTTGTTGCATCTGTGCTAATAAATAAAATGGACGGGACCCATTTTTAATTGCTGGAGGCATGGAGCATGGCATGGCTTACATCTGCATACACTATCCCCGGTCAGAGAGACTTTTTCCCTTCTGCCTACCAGAAACAGCCCATTTGGCAACACCACCCCAAACCTTGCTGCTGGGAGGACTGTGCTACAGGAATCAAGCAAAACAGTACTAGAGAGGGTGGTAAAGATTAAGTTTGATGGATATGGGACAGTGCTTGAGCCCATACAGAGTCCTGTTTAGTTTCTCAGTATGGATGTCACCCTGGCAAGCTGTCATGCTGCCTCCATTCATCTGCAGCCAGATCCACCAGCAGAACTGCACGTGTGCTTACTCCTTGCTCTGTCCCCAGTGAAATGGAAATTTCAGGAATTACAGGGAGCTTCTGANCAGTGCTTGAGCCCATACAGAGTCCTGTTTAGTTTCTCAGTATGGATGTCACCCTGGCAAGCTGTCATGCTGCCTCCATTCATCTGCAGCCAGATCCACCAGCAGAACTGCACGTGTGCTTACTCCTTGCTCTGTCCCCAGTGAAATGGAAATTTCAGGAATTACAGGGAGCTTCTGATGGGACTTAGGAGAAAGAAGAGAGTCTACCACCTTTGGAAGAAGGGGCAGGCTACTTGGGAAGAGTATAAGGATTTTGTTAGGCTGTGTAGGAAGAATATTAGGGAGGCAAAAGCTCAGCTAGAACTCAGCCTGGCCACTGCTGCAAGAGATAAGAAGAAGAGTTTTTATAAATATATTAACAATAAAAAAAAAGAGGCAGAGAGAATCTCCATCCCTTATTGGATGCAAAAGGGAACATTGTTAGCAAGGATGAGGAAAAGGCTGAGGTACTTAATGCCTTCTTTGCTTCGGTCTTTGACGGCCAGACCAGTTCTCCTCACGGTATTCAGTTCCCTGAGCTGGAAGATTGGGATGGAGATCAGAATAAA